>CABFVX010006306.1:0-32650 GCA_902151425.1 Timema shepardi
CAGTCCGTCACGAGTACGACAAACCGATAGTGCTACGCTCTATCGGAATATATCTGTCCCAAGCAGCCTGTGCACAGCGTTAACTTAGAACCGCAACCGCATTGTTATGGTGAAATATCTAATATTCAATTTCGAAGTGGTGGAAAGGGGGGGGGGAATTATAAATAGCTCAATTGTAGCTTAAGTAATGCGCCGTGTGGTCAAATTTGAAGAATACAGGGTGTTTGTGGGAGAGGGTGAGAGACTAAAGTAGGCCTACTCACTCTTGCTTTCATAAATATTGTAAGAAAAAAAGTTTTAGCTTCTATTAAATGGACAAATCAATTTGTATTATTCTCGATGTTACAGAGAAATAAAATAGCCGGCCTCGACCAACACCCAATATTTCAAGAGACAGAATGGTTCATACAATTGTTTTATATGCATTGAATAAATTATTATTATTAGCACCGCATCTTACTACCCGTTTGGGTTACACGCAATTATGCTAATGTGTTATGGTAGGGGGATTGTGAGATGAAATGGAGGACCTACAGTTTAACGTGGAATCCGAACCACGGTGAAGGCCTGGTATTCCCCACATTCACAAGTTGTGATTAATACACAAAAACTAATATTATGTTCCACAAATGTATAATAAATAATTTACTTTTCACTTATTGGATTGAGTAATTCACTTTTCACGTATTGGATTGAGTGATTCACTTTTCACTTACTGGATTGAGTAATTCACTTTTCACTTACTGGATTGAGTAATTTACTTTTCACTTCCTGGATTGAGGAGATCAATTTTAAATTTAATTAAGAGTGGTACTAGTTGACATGTATGAGAAAAGGAGGAGGGGGCTCCAGACCCCCCTAGACTAACCGTTTAGCTGCGTGCCTGGATGGTAGTTACCTAGAGTACTTATTAATCAAGTTACAGTTGTTGTTGTTGTTGTTGTTGTTGCGAGTGTACAAGTCTCTCAATGCTGAGAGTATCTGGTTTCAAATCCAGGTATAAGACATGAAGTGGCACTCAATAAAATAAGTTCCGGGCTGAGAGCTGACGCGTGATAAGTGTTAAAATAATATTTAAGTTGAGGATACACTTTCAAAAAGTGAGAGATTGTCATATTAATGAACGAATAAATAAATATAGTCGATATTTCATAGGAAGGGTCTTGTTTGACAGCCATAAAATCTACTAGATCTACTTTCACGCATGTATACGTCAGGTCGTGTCAACTACCTACGTATTCACCCGTGCTAACTTCGATTTTCCCCTTTTGTGTGTATACAGGATGAGAAGTAATTTGCGGATGCGGATAGTACTCCATAGTTAGTTATGTGGATATAAGTCGAAAACACAGTTTGCAAAAAAATACGTTCTTCCCCATACCTTTAGAGAAAAACGACAATAAAGCTTTAAAAAAAGGAGTGATGTGGCAACACTGTATCTGAAATTTCTTAATTTTTTTTAGCCCCACGTCTTACTACCCGTTCGATGTATACACTTATGTACTAATTATGCTAAGGTTTTAGAGAATAGGAACGTTATAATTATGAGAAGTGTACCCACACTTGCGTGGAGGAAGAGTAGAAAACCATTTTGGCAAAACCACCCTCAGTAAATCCGACCTATATTCGAACCTCAAACTCCCCGTCATCGGCAGTTTAGTCTAATGCGAGAATAGCACGTCAGACCTTGTGACCACCAAAGTGGGTAAAAAGTTGATTGTCCCCGGCGATTAGACGTGGACAGAAATGCGAGGTCCGTATTGTGTGGCGTAGTTAGCTAACGCACTAGTCGTGTTGAGCTAGCCTGCCGAGGAAGGGGAGATCGAGGTTCAAATCTCGGTCGGGTGAACTGGGGGTGTTTTTTCCTAAATGGTTTTCCACTCTCCCTCCACGCAAATGCGTGTTCCCTTCCTCTAAATTCAATATTCCCGATTCGCAATCCATTAGAGTAATTAGTACTTCAGCGTATAGCCCGAACGGGTAGTAAGACGCGGTGCTTAAAGAAAAAAACGGTATTGGACTACACACACGTAGAATAGTGTGGTATGGCAATAATCATTGGCGCGTCTGACTGTCGAGCTGGACGTGCGGCGTGGCTGTACGCCGATCACTTCCCCGGAAGACGTTAATGTTTGGGGCTAGCATTGTCGGGGACGCGATTGCGGGCCCCTATTTGTTACCACTTCATTCGAATTACCACAAATACCGTCTGTTCCTTTGACGCAGTCTTACCTGCGGCGCTGAAGGACGTACCATAGATTGTGCGACAGAGGATGTGATATCATTGAGACGGCACCCCTGCACACTATGGGATACAAGTGAGGTGACAACTCAAGTAAGTCAAACCCTACCAATGGATTGAGCGTGGGATAAGGGGCGGTGGAATAGCCACCAAGGCCACCGAAACTCGGACCACTAGATTATTTATTGTGGGCTTACCATAAAGCTCTGGCGTACCCACCTGACGACCCACCGTAATCACCCGAGGACGTTGTGGGACGAACAGACTGTTACGACAGTAATTGACGTCGACACGCTTCACCGCGTGCACACCGAATCCATACGCCGTTTGGAGCAACGCATAGCCATGTGAGACTCAACCTTTGAACACCTACTGTGTACTAACATAAGTGTGACGTAAGTTTCAGGCACAGCGTTGCCACATCACCCTTCTCTAACTCTAATGTAGTTTTTTTCCCCAGAAGTTATGGGAAGAATGGATTATTTTGCAAAGAGTGTTTTCAACTTATATTCACCCACCTAATCATGTGGTACTGTCCGTATCCACTAATTACTATTCACCCTGTTTATGCCATAATTAAAAAGTAAAGGTTGACCGCAACAAGATTTTTTTGTAACTTATAAATGGCTCTTTCTATGAAAATTGGATTTTTACACGACTATATCGCCTAAGTTTAACGTTTGGAATGATATCTTAGGTCATTTAGTTTGTAAGAAGCATGCTATTATAAGCTGCGTGCTTAGAAAGTGCACGTTAAATGCCCAAAATAATAAGTGTTCGTTTCTAAATCCTCATTAATATAAAAATAAGTTTATTTTTTGGGAGGTCCAAAGCAATGATACGTCTATACTCCTGATATAAAAATGGAGCACGAATATCGGTACATTTCATATCCCTACGCAATTTGACAAATTCTGATTCAACGTGTGACGACATCTGCAGCCGACATCGTGTCAACACACAGCACCAAGAAGATGAGGAAGAAGCAGAATACAAGGAAAAAGAGAACAAGTTGGAAATAAAAGGGAAGAAATATATGTCCACATTATTCTTACTTCACTTTCCAAAGAAGAATTTTATGAACCATCATCAACCATAGAGTTGTGTGTATCTTAAGGGAGAAAAGGGGGTGTTATGGGGGTGTAGTTTTACAACAAGCAAAGAAATTGTCTTTGCCCTTCCTAAGAGTAACATTCCCTCATAAACATACCACTTCCACTCCAAAAAGGAAATATAAGTAGCACTGAATAAACTAAGTAAATACTTCATATCCTCCTCCTGTTACGATGTACATCATACATACTAATATGTAAATAAATGAAGACACTAAAGGTTTTCTGTTCATTTTACTTTTTAAACTGAATATAAATCTACGCTACAATAATATTCCAGATCATAAAGACAGACTGGCAGACGGTAAAATCCACTTTTCTGGTTTCGGGAGGAAATTAAAACGTAAAGATCCATAATAATCTTCAAGTGCTCTCTTTAAATGAGAAAGTATTATTATTATTATTATTATTATTATTATTATTATTAGAACCGCATCTTACTACTCGTTCGGGTTGTACGCACTTACGCTAATGTGTAATGGTAGGGTGATTGTGAGATGAAAATAGAGGATCTACAGTTTAACGTGGAATCTGAACCACGGTGGGGGCCTGGCATTCCAATGGGAAAGTAGAATTGAAACAAAATGAAAGAAATATATATATATATTATCTTTTTAAACTATATATATATATATATATTTAACTGTGTAACTGATTCCAAACTAGTTGTTATCAAATAAATAATGCATACAGCTATCTTTTGATAAATTTTCTAATTGTTTTCTAATTAAATGTTGGGTTATTTAAAATATAAAATCACTATTTAATACAATGTTTGTTTAAAATGTGTATGTGTATCATCAACATGACTTCAAGGGTTCCGGTCTAATGCGTACATTTTAATTTTTAGTTTTATCTCTGTAAGTCTTTAAAATTACCTATCATTGCATGCATGTAGATATATTTATAATAAACATATTTTACTTGAAATATATTTTTAAAAAACCAAAAGTTTTCAAGTTATACACAAATATATATTTCGTTTACTTTTACAAAACTTTTAGGTAAAGTATTACGACCGTCAAAAAAAATATAGCCCCTGATGTTGATAGATGTCAACGTTTCATGATCCATGAGCCCTAAAAAGTGGTTTTTGCAACGCCGTCTGTATGTTTGGCTAACCCTAAAATTAATAGCAGTTTACTAGAGGATGAAAAGAGAAAAACTAAATTTTCTCAAAATCGGCTCCAACGACTCTATCTCTCTCATTTTAGACTCAATAGTCAATAATTACCTATTTATTGGTCAAAATGTATAAAAGAGAAATTTAATAGCAATGCGATAACCATATAATGTGCATCTCTAAGTAAAATAATGAAAATTTTAGTCGGATGTCAAAATTTTAATACGAACTGTTGACCCTTGGGGACCCAATATCGATAAAAAAAAATTGGTCCAAGTATACTAATGAAGACGTTAATTCTTTAAAAGTAAAATTATAACATTTAAAACCACGAGTCAAAAAATGTTTTACATACGTATAGCGCAGTTTTTTCTAGGGTTCGCTAGTGTATATTATATTACGAATTTTGAGTAAATATCTCCATTTTTTAAACAACAGAGTGAGAAAGTCCATGCGGAGCTCCATACCATTTATTTAAAGTAAAATACAGATCACACCACGATGTGACGTCTGGTTAGAACTGTATTATCTGTGGTTTGAGAAGGCGGTGGCGGATACAGCACGTTTTATATTAAGAATATTGGTGGATTGGGCATTATTGAGTCGACTATAAATGGTGGATTGGGCAATAAGGACGCTTCCAAGTCACTAGACAACCACCTTATAATAAGTTAGGTACTTTTAAAAATGGGAAACTACTTGGTATATAGTGTCCGGCAGCCTGTCTTTGGGAAACATATACTTTTCTTGACATTGTGTTATCCTAGCGTAGCCACGCACGTAAAGCGCGCAGTAAGCAATTTAAGAACAGATTACCCCGTGCCTGACACAAATCCCAGTCATCACCAGACAGCTAGGAAAATAAAACCTTCCTGGGCCAGCTCCCGTCAGCAGTAGGAGTTGGCTCCTGCTTACGTAAATAAGGAATTACCCTAAAATGGGCTTTCAACCTGAGTTGCACAGCGGGGACATGGGAGGTGGTCTGACCAGATTTCCCGTAAGGTACTAGTTACTAACCACTTAATGGTAGACGAGTAGGGGTAGAGGGTTTCCGCCCATTCAGTCCCACACATACGACTTCAAAATAGATTTAGCCACCCAGAAGGTAGACCGCCTGAACGTTGACCAGGAGCAGCCATGAAGAGGACCTCTGCTAGGATTACTGGACGAGGAACATCTTAAAGCCAGCGGCAGGAAGTCTCTTGTACAGTACGAGTTAGGACAGTTAAGGGATATAATTCCAGCCCCGACTCGGTGCTATCCTGGTGGATTGAACACTGTCGACTCAAATATAAGGAATTGAACAGATGTGTATTGGGAAATTCATAGTATATTTTTAATGAGAAACATTCAGTTGAACGCTAGTTACTCCGAAAAGTATGTTAGTGGTGAGGTTAATTCAGAGTGAGAGAGGGAGTAAGGTTTTTAGGCTAGCATTGCACATTCCACTTTGGGATGCAAATCGTTCTACAAGATAATGTTTGTTGAAGCCTTGACTCAAAAACAATGCCCAATAATATTCTTACGCCCGGTGAGACGGACTCCTAAACGGTCGCCAACAACTAACGTGAACACAAATCCTATTATATACCGTGTTGTTGGCGTTTAAAAAAATCTATATAAAAAATATAAATCTTGTCTTATATTATAAGTCTACGGGCTTTATTTTCTCCGCGTAGATGAAGCTATCATTAATAACACGAAGACAAAACGTTCTCCTTAAGTCGCAAGGATGGTGCCAAGGGAGGGTTAAAGACTTAGAGAAAGAATAGGGAGGGTAGGAGAGACAGGATTCTTGGAACGCGTCATGAATTTATCATCTCACACATCCCAACATACACACACACACACACACGCTCAGGCGCATGGTCTTCCCTTAAACCTCAGTTCCTGTTAAACTCTTAAAAACGCCCACAGGTTAAGTTTCCTTGAAAACCGTGTTAATACTTGGAATACAGGACATAAAATAACACTCGAACTTCTTTTTTAATCGGGGTGTTTAACGTTAACTCTTTTGAACGAAGTAGTTTACATCAGGTTACGACTTACAAACTATCCCAGTCTAAGATAGTTTATAGAGTTGAATAAGTAGTATTAGAAGAAACTAATTGCATAGCAGAATGAACAGAAATAAAATGGTAAATATATACATACAGCACTTCTCGGAATCAAACCGAGTCTGTCTAAACTTGGGATCGGCCACTCTATCCATGGTAATGATGACATTTAGTTATAGTAGAGACCCGCTTCTAAGGCGTCACTTTTGTGCTAAGACTGGCCTGCTGAAGACGGAAAGATCGTTGTTCAAATTCCGGTCGGGTCTACTGGGGGTGTTTTTTTGCTAAATAGTTTCCCATTCTCCTTATATGCAAATGCAGGTAACTCTAGGTATACCTCTAGAATGTTATCTTCCTCATTCCTACCCAATTAAAAAGTATATGTGTGTCTAATATGAACAGGTTATTAAAAGAATATAAGTTATATCATTTTCCAACTCATTTATGGTATCGAGATATTAATATTGCTCATATCCAATATTTATAACACTTTGGATAACTTTCAAGAATTCAGTGGTATTTTATTCATTTATTTTTATAACCACGTCTTGCTAGCCATCCGGGTTATACGCATATATACAAATTACAAGAATTTGTTAGGGATAAGAAGGGTAGAATTTATAGGAAGCGTACTCGCATTTACACCGTGGGAGAGTGGAAACCTATTTTTTTTAAAACACCCTGGTAAACCTGAGCGAGACTCAACCACTTATCTCCCCTTCAGTGAGAGTCCGATGTATTGCGAGATTGAAGCCTTTAGAACTTCCAACCATATAAGATCCACATAATAATATTTAAATATATTTTTTTTTCAACTGAGTACTACCACCCGTTAGGGAGGTTCACATTTAACTACACTAATGAGGTAATAATTAGTAATCTCAACTTTGGAGGAAATATATCCGCATTTGCGCGAAGGAAGAGTGATAAACCTTCTAGGCAAAACAACTTTCAGTATAACCAGCCGGGATTTGAACCTCGAGCTTCCTTTCCTCGGTAAACAAGATTAGACTAGACTGGCGCTTATTATGCTTGCACACCGATACGTATTATGCATATTTTAAGAATATAAATAGGTTTTTGTACTGCATTTTTTTTAAATAATCATTCAAAGACTTAAAAAAAACAGCGTCTTATTAAATGTTCAGGCAATACACATTTATGATAATTACTCTAATGAAGTAGGGATGAGGACGGACGTATTTTAGAGGTAATCTACCCGCATTCGCGTGAAAGGACAGTGGAAAGCTACTGTAGAAAACCATCCCCAGTAGAGCCAACCGAAATTTAAACCCCGATCTCCCTATTATCCGCAGGCCAGTCTAACACGAGGGCGACACCATAGACCATTTGGACATTTAAAAAAAGGCCATCAAAGAACTACTTCGTGTGACATTAATGCTTTTTACACGCGGAGCTTTAAAGAAAATGCAAACGTAGGAAAATCACTCATAAATAATTGTGCACATTTTCTCAGCGCATCAATCTCCAACTTTGTAGAGATGAAGATAATAAAAAAAATCCTAATTATTTCTTGGCTCGGCAGGATATTAAATGCAAATCAAAATATGAACTAGCATATTGAGAATATTCCATTTCATTTTCCCCATATAAAGATTACAAAATTAATACACAAAGACCATATTATTTTCTAACAGTACGTGTTACTTCCTTTTCAGGATTTACGCATATCTACTAATTAATTAATTACGACGGATATTTAAATATAAGGAATGATCAATTAAGAGGAAGTGTACCCACATAATCGTAGAGAGAGAATGGAAAAACATTTTTTCTTTCCCCAACCAAGGTATGTATAGGTTCTTAGAAATTGATCGGTGGCAATTTATGAGATTTATAAACCTAATGGACCACTATAGAACACACCGACCCATACACATATACATACATAAGCAACCTTACACACACAAACACCCATATAAATAAACATATTAAACACATAAATACACACACACACATACACACAATACACAGGTAGCATTACACTTACGATTTCGGAAACCACATGGAAGTTAGCGAGTATTTACATCAGCTCTAGGGGCCTAAATCGATTTTTTATTTCTGAAATTTTAAGTATTTCAATTTGAGCTGGCACAGTAATTCAAGTTTATTTTAATTTGTTATTTTACTCAAAGGTTATTAATAACTTAATAATAGAGGGAAAAGTTAAATTTATTAACTTTAAAGGAAATTCCCCGCATTGGCGTGGAGAGAGGATAGGAAATACTCAGAGGAAATGAAGGTAAGTAAACCATTCCAGGTGTACCAAGGCGGAAATTAAGCGCGGACCTTGAACTCGGGGAAAGCAATATTAACTCCTGGCAATGATAGACCACCGTAGCTTTTTGGAAATTGGATGTTTATTTAAAGTATAAGTTATAGTATGGATTGGGTAAAAAAACATGGTTATCTAGGGTTCTCTCAATGTTATCTAGGGCTCTCTCAAGGTTATCTAGGGCTCTCTCAAGGTTATCTAGGGCTCTCTCAAGGTTATCTAGGGCTCTCTCAAGGTATATCTAGGGCTCTCTCGAGGCTATCTAAGGTTCTCTCGAGGCTATCTAAGGTTCTCTCAAGGTTTTCTAAAGGAGTTATAAAATATTGGTCCATGCCTAAAATTAGGGACATTTTTTTAAAGGTTGACAAGAGAAAAATACAATTTGCTCAAAACCTGCTTTCCCAGCTTTGATAAGAATTCTTATCTAAGGACGATTTAACATTAAAATCAAGAAAGCGGATCTCATTTTTTCTGGAAAAAATGACTTAAAGGGTACGTAACATAAGCGAGAACCTCCGAATTTAATGTATTTTTGGCATGTCTCCACAATTATTTGTGATAAGAAAAAAAGACATTGCTTAGCCGCAGGAATATTAAAGATATAAATCTTGTATCCAATTTATTTTGTGAAACCATATTTTCCGAGTTTTAAGTAAATATATTTTTAAATGTATGTAGGTAGGTCTGTGAAATGAGTTGATAATTTATAAAATTAAACACATCAAATAATCAGAAAAGTATTCAAATTAGAAACCCCAAAATGGGAGGCTAGGAAATCGGGGTAAACTCTAAGAACCTTACCAAGGACGAGAAAGCTTTGAAAAAAAAATGTAATATACAATTTCTAAACAGCTTATTGATGAGGTAGAAAATGAAACTTTTCCAGAAAAGACGAAAATATTCTAAAAATATAAGAACACAATAACGAAAGACTATAAAATAAACGGGTGAATTATTAAAGAGATTATATGGCTAAAAATTGGAAGCAAAACTATAATCTTACTAACAGCGACATAATAATTAAAATAAACATTTGCTGACAATGAGCGATGAATCTTATGGTATTCGGTGAACTGATTTTACTTTCTCATATCAAGATAAATTATTGTGATCACGAAAAAAATTGATCTCGAGATTATGACGAGTTTTTACGTTTTTTATGAACACAACCCCAAAAAAGTGGGTTATGCAATTCTGTCTGTCCTCATGTTTTAATTTTTTTTTTTTAGTATCACGTCTTACTACCCGTTCGGGTTATCCGCTTATATACTAATTATGATAATGGTTTTAGAAGTATAGAGGGGTTATATCATCAATAGGAAGTGTACCCGCATTTGCGTGGAGGGAGCATGTAGACCAGTTAGAAAAAAATACCCTCAATACACCCGACCGAGATTTGAAGCTCGATCTCCCCGTCATTGGCATTATAGCAAACTACAAGAATAGCACGTTTGACCACGTGACCTCCGTCCCGTCATTGGAAAGATTACCTTGAAGATTAAATTAAAAATTGGAATCTAAATTGGAATTTAGGGATAGTTCATCATTATAAATAGGAATACTTTAATAATAAAATTTTAATACCTGTAGTTGACAAATAATTTATTTTTGAAAATTTGAACTAAAAAAATATAGTTTTACATCTTGATTCAAATTGTATATATATAAAGAGTGTTTATTGTGATTAACAAGAAGATGTGATTTTTTTATGAGTAAAACATACTCAAGGGTAGTTTCCTCGAAACCTATTTTAGAAAATTATCTTCGTATCCAAAATACACAATATGAGAAAGTTTTACCATAAAAGTTTACCATTTATTTTTTAATATTTTATTTCACCACAGATTTCTTTAACAAAGTATATAACTAATAATGTATATTATTTAGTTTAATTTATGTTATATTTGATATTATGCTGAGATTGCACTGTCTATGGAATACGTTCGTTTGATTACTAAGTTTGTTGCTATTTACATAACCTGGGTACCGTTTTGTTTAAGATATTTAATATAATTTAATTCATTGTTGGCAATAGTTTTTATTATAAAAGGATAAATTATGCTAAAAATGGCAAATTTATGTTTTGTATACTACCTTGTTATATCATTGATGCAGCTCACCCCTACAAAAAACCAATTAAACTTATAATAATAATTATTATTATTAGCACCGCGTCTTACTACCTGTTCGGGTTATACGCACTTACGCTAATGTGTAATGGTAGGGTGATATGTGAGATGAAATGGAGGACCTACAGTTTAACGTGGAACCCGAACCAAGGTGATTAATACACGTCTTGTCAGAAGTTGGGGCAGGGTTTGGCAATCAGATAAATCTGAGCCGTATAATAATTTATAAATTGTTATATTTTCTATCACAAATATGGTAGAGTTCACTTTTAAGTGTTTTAATTTTATTTCTCCGACAGTGTAAACTTGATCTAGGTAATGGAGTGAGTAAGTATTTGCGGTGCGTCACACATCTTTATTTTTTATGTATGTGTATTGTGTATTTAGTATAAAATATACTTGTTACTATTCCAAAAAAAAAAGTATACGAATCTAAATAATAATATAAATAGATGATTGATGGTATATAATTATTTAAAATAAAACATTTGTCAAAGGTAAACCAAATTAATAGCCATAAATCTACCAAATTAGATGAACAACTTGTAGCTTGTATACTCCCACGTAAGGTGTCTGGGTGTGATATGATCCAGAGAAAATAAAGAGCCTCCGAGAGTTTTCAGGACCTACTCAGGACCAGCTCAATCGAGACCTAAAATTTGTCCTTCAGTTGTTGTATTCCATATTAAATAAATAAACAACACCCCCTGAGAGACGCGAAATAATTATAATAGGGAACCGAAACAATATAGACAAAAAATAAATTAATTAATACTTAAAGATAAGTGAAGACATGTCCCCTTAAATTATGTGTGCAAAAATATCATCCCTTCTTTTACTCTTAATAATTCAAGAATCTTTTAATTAATTGTCAGAGTGAAATAACAAGGAAGCCTCAAATGTCATAAAACCATTAAGTGATGATGTTCTTAACACTTTATTTTAATATTCTTAATATTGGATACTAAAAAGCATAAATAATAGCTTTATCTATTTGATTCATTGGATATATTAAATGTTATTTTAAACATTTAAATTATTATTATTATTATTATTATTATTATTAGCACCACGTCTTACTACCCGTTCGGGTTATACGCACTTACGCTAATGTGTAATGGTAGGGTGATTGTGGGATGAAATGGAGGACCTACAGTTTAACGTGGGATCCGAACCACGGTGGAGACCTGGCATTCCTCACATTCACAAGATGTCTTGTCAAAGGCGAAGGAAGGGTTTGGTAATCAGATAAATCTTTGCCGGGACCGAGGATTGAACCCCGGCCGCCAGCATAGAAGTCTGACACCTTACCCCTAAACCACCAGGTCACCTAAACATTAAAAAAATATGTTTGTAATGCGACCATCCTGGCCATACCAGGTACACTAGAAGTAGCGTGAGGTCACCAATAATGTGGTAACAGGGAAAGAAGCCAAGATAATTCCAGGTTCACTGTTATTGAGCTATGACACTCTCGGGAGTAATTCATCTAGTAACGTTGTGTATGTGTGTGTGTGTATGTGTGCAAACAAGAGAGAATGTAAGATGCTTCAAGCCAGTCACTGTGATATATAGAGGACCAGGGGAGAGATTGACGATTCTTTTAAAGTGGTTGTACTGAAATCTAGATCTATATATAGAGAGAAAAACCTAGTCAAATTTTTTTCTTGCAATTTAAAAGAAATTAAGTAGTATTTGTATATAAAATATTTAAAAAATATATTCTATTGTTAGACTAAGTGGAAATTCATTTTACACAAGAGACGAATATCGTATGGTCACCACCTGTAAGACCTAATTTAAAGTGGTGTCATCAACCTAAGATTTTTTTAGCATATCTTTCTAATCGTTCGGGTTATACACTCATGTACCAACTACGCTAATGGTATTAGGGATTAGGAAAAATATGTCTATATAAAATGTACCCGAATTTGCGTGGAGGCAGAGTGAAAACCAATTTTGGGAATACATCTTCAGTACACCCGTCCTAGATTCTAAACTCAAACTCCCCGTCGTAGGCAGTCTAGTCTACTGCGAGAGTAGCACGTTAGACCTTGCGGCCACCGAAGCGAGTTTGACTTTGTTGAGCAAAACTTTGAGAGCTAGCCAAAGTTTTATTTTGAAACCTGAAAGAAATAATGTACTTTTTGTAGGGGGCGGAGCAAGACAAATAGTGCCCTATTCTCAGGGATAAATATATTGTTTAAGAACATTGATTTGTTAACTTTGACGGAAACTCATTTAAGTCACTGTTTATTATCAAAATAATAAGATATTATATCTAGAAATTTGAGAATATTTTGTTATTATTTTTCAATAAATACCTTATATGTACTATAAATAATTATTATTCCTTTATTTTAGCTTGTATAAAAATTTTTGAAAAAATAAATATATTATTATTATTTAGCACCGCGTCTTACTACCCGTTTGGGTTATACGCTTTAAGTACTAATTACGCTAATGGATACGGGTTTGGGAAGGTTGAATTAGAAGGAAGTGAACCCGCATTTGAGTGGAGGGAGAGTGGAAAACCATTTAGGAAAAATCACCCCCAGTTCACCCAACCGAGATTCGAACCTCGATCTCCCCGTCCTCAGCAGTCGAGCTCAACACGACTAGCGCGTTAGCCAACCCCACCACTGAGGCGGGTAATAAATTATAAAAACATACATTAGAAAAACCAAAAAGTTAAGAAAATTATAATTTTCCAACTAGTAAATAAGAGCTTTAAATCTTATTTAAAAACTACCTTATCGAATTCGGTGCCACTAATATTAATTATATCTGATAGAGCTGTCTATCTATCCAATCGCCCCAAAAGGAATAGTTGGCAACTAACACAAAAACGTGTGTTACAAAATCATTGAAATATTCAACATTTTGGCTATTATATTAAAAACGTGCTATATTATACAAACACACGTTGGTTTGAAGATTCACGCATGAACCAAAAACAAAATATAATATAATATTTTTATAATGAATAAAATGTATTCGATTATTTCTTAACTTAAACTTTATAAAAACCATAGAAATTATAAAAATAATATAAAAATCGTGAAATCAAACGTAGAGGAAACATTCATAATAAGATTTGCTTTATTAATTTTTAAGTTATCATTTGTTACGGTCTTTAAATTCACAGTTGTTTTTATTAGATAAATAGTTTGAAAGTAAAAAAAACTGAAACAAAAATATTGAAATATGGCTTTTTTAAACATTTTATTTTAAAATAAAAAGCATCCTTAAAATATAATAGCATTTCCTAAAAATGTGTTTAAATACTTTGGTAAAGTGTACGCTGAAATTAATAGGTTTATTCCACATTTAAAAATTGTCCATTTATTCACCTATCTATTTAAATGTTAAAATGTATTCTTAAATTTTAGGTACGATTGGTTAGATTGTGATCACCACAACTAATTTTGTGGAGAATAGTTAATTGGGAGACACCTTAATACTTTCAAACGTAAATCGAGTTCTTGACACATGTGCAAAAAAAAAAAGAAAAACTAAATACACCAGTAATCAAATCTCGAAGAGATCCGAAGGTTGTCGAAGGTAGACGAGGGGCGGCGGCGTCTAGGTAGCTAGCGCTGGTGACATGAACAGTCAAACTAGGAAGTTAGTAACGTAGCAACCGTCATCAAGCCAGCGTCGGGAAACGGGGTGGGGGTGAGTAAGACGCACGACGGTTTGGCGCCACTTTGCTCCGCGGAGCGTGGTAAGAATTCTTCACCGTTCGATTGGTTTAGAATTAATTGCCTCGGTATTTTAAAAAAAATCTTACGTATTTTTGTCTGTTGATTATTGTTATGTTTGTTCAGAACGTAATATGATCCCTAGCCGCCGGAAATGTGGCATGATAAGGGTGGAATATTCTCTGTTTACTTGTTTTATCGTGGTGCTAGCCCTGTTTGGTCTGTTAGAAGATGTTATGGGTCTACCTCCCGTCATTAAGATAGGTGAGTAGCCATAGTTATATCGCAGTTAATATTCGGCTAACCCGCCTCGGTGGCGTAGTTGGCTAACACGCTAGTTTCGTGTTGATCTCGACTGCTGAGGATGGGGAGATCGAGGTTCGAATCTCGGTTGGGTGAACTGGGGGAGTGATTTTTCCTAAATGGTTTTCCATTCTCCCTCCACGCAAATGCGGGTTCACTTCCTTCTAATTCAACCTTCTTAATTCCCAATCCACTAGCATAATTAGTACTTAAAGCGTATAACCCAAATGGGTAGTAAGACGCGGTGCTAAATAATAATAATAATAATAATAAATATTTTAGTATTGTTTTTATTTTAATAGCAGGAAGAAATATTTTTATTAAGTTTAAGAAATTATATTTAACATGAATTATTAAATATAAGTTTAAAATGACATCTATGAATCGGAAATAAGCCCAAAGAATTTGGTTTAGTGCACTTGGTTCACGTGAGAAGTATTTGAAAATGGTACTTAATCCATTTTTTTTTTTACTTTTGTATAATTATTATAGCATAAATTGTATTATAAGCCTATGTTATAAAATTATATACATTATCTAGCGTTTACATAAGGTTTTTTTTGTAAGCTGCTTAGAGTTTATCTTTATGTTAGAATTTTTTCTGAATCTATTACCGGTTTCTTATGTGTACGTTGTAACAAGTTTTTCTGCCGTTCACTTTCCCCCTCTACCGTTGTGCTCCCACTATCACTATCACTATGACTAGCACCCCCCCCCCCCAAACATATTTTATTTTTTTAAGAGTTTAACTTATTAATTTGTTTTAATCGTAAAAGAGATAGTGCTAGTCAACAATCCTTTTCTGTCCTAATATAAGAAAACAAAGGGAGAGAGATAAAGACTTAGAATAATAGTAGAAAAGTATTTTATATTGCACCCCATTGGGAATAAACCCCTTATCTAATGTCACAGTCTTTATTGCACCCGATTGGGAGCAAACCCCGGTTTACACAATCAAAGTGTTTTTCCCTATCTGTGCGAGCAACCTTTTAACAAGTTTTCCTTCCAAGATACAAATAAAGTGCTGCATTATATTGTTGGATACATCATTTGATTAGTTTCAAATTTACTTGTAACTTGATTTGGAAAGTATTCTGGTACACCAACGTTTTAATCCAAAAGCATGGACCTCCAAGTAAAATAGATTTTACTCTGTACATCATTTTGCTAAAAAAAACGAGTATTATTTTTCACTTTTAGATTTTAGACCCCATGTTTATAACCTAAACTAAGGAAATTGATATTTTAAACTAACAATGAAAATAACATGCACTTGAAATTGGTAAAATTAGAATTCCCAATATAGTGGTTTAAGCAGTGAATTACAGTGAAATACTTAATACAGAAGGATTGTCGATATGAAAGAGGCTTAAGTGGTCTTTTTTGATAGGTTTAGTCAGGTTATTGTTTATTTTGTTAGAGAAAAACAAATCAAGCATAGTAAAAAAAAAAGTGCCAAGTTGAAATGAACGATGGCATCTTTATTTCTCAACTTTATTTAAATAGATAATACATATGTATAAAATAGGGTAAATTTAGTGCAAGATATAGCTAATGATATAGCTATGGTTGGTATAGTAGGCACTATTCTAAGAAAAGGGTGAAGTCTAGTTTCCAGCTCTTTAAGGATTCTATCATTGTAAATCGTCAGTTCCGGTTTTCTTCTATTTTTATATGCACAATAAATATTTCAAATTGAAAATGGAGGGATTTAAGATTGTGTCCATTAGCAGGTATAACTAAAGAGCTAATAACCCACCCAATTATAAGACTTTAGAGCATCTAAAACTATCTGTCATGATGATAAGTGAGTAAACTATTCATCGAGGGGTTAATATTATATAATTTTAAGATATTAATTTTAATCTCAAGGATGGTATTCAAACAGACCACTTCACCGATATAGAGCTGGGAGTTTATCAAAGAATATATGTTCTGTGAGCTATAGTTTCAAGGTGATTAAATAATGTATTGATGTAGTAGCTTCATGTTAAAAACAACCCTTTAAATCATACATTTTAAAAATCCACTGATCTTAATTCGAAATAATTAGGTTAAAATGTGTGCCATAATTTGTTTTTACATTTCATCGTACCTTATAGTAAGATCTACATTATAATGATAAGTTGACGCGTCACTAAATGATAGGATCAATAATTACAGGATCAATTCACTGGACTGTCCTCACACATACGTGATAATGAAATCGCTAATTGTCTGACCATCGTGGTTTTGAACCCCTCATCAACTGTGCGCACCGGCAAAGAAAGGTGTGGAAATGAGCTCGATGAGAGCAGAATAATAATGGTTTCCTTAAGCCGCGCTAGTATTACTTTTTCACCATTCTAATAATTTTCCCGTGTAGTAGGAACCAAATTACGAGAAATGTGTTGATTAATTTTTGTATTATTATTATTATTAGCATCACGTCTTACTACCCGTTCGGGCTATACGCACTTATGCTAATGTGTAATGGTAGGGTGATTGTGAGATGAAATGGAGGACCTACAGTTTAACGTGGGATCTGAACCACGGTGGAGGCCTGGTATTCCCCCACTCTCACAAGATGTCTTGTCAGAGGTGAAGGAAGGGTTTGACAATCAGATAAATCTGTGCTGAGACCGAGGATTGAACCCCGGACCCCAGCACAGAAGTCTGACACCTTACCCATAGACCGCCATTAATATGTGTACATTTTGCCATTATTACGTTACATACCAAGGCTAGCATTCTTTCAAAATATTCGACCCACTTAGATACAATGAAACGGGTTGAAAAACGAAAACAATGATTTTCTACGCGTAGAATTCCAGGGGGTATACTACGTAAAATTTGTTTTCAAGATAGTAGGTCTGATAAAAAAAACGAAGCTTTTGACATGATATTAAGCCAGTTTTCTCCCTTTATTACGCCTTTGTTTAACTTATCGTTGGTACTTTAAAAAAAATTTGAAACCACCTTTTGTACTTCACAAAATAAGCGCATTTTTTTATATGAAAAGCTAGAAGGGTTACATTGGTTATGGAGGAGTATAAAACTGTCCGAAGTTAAATAAAAACTTGCATAGAGGAATAATATAATGTCTACCGGGTTTGGATTAAAAATGATTTGTATTAATTTGACTTATGTTAAACCCAAATAAAAATTAAAATGGTATTATATCTTTTTTTTATATATTTCACTTATTTTAGATGCTTGATACATTTTATTAAAGTAGCTCGATAGTTTGTGATACATTTGAGTGCCATGAAATACCATATAGTATTTTGAAAAATTATGGGCATCAAAAATAACAATGTAATAATGGTGTAAGTAAACTGTGTAGGTTATGCTTATTGTGGTACAAATAAATTGAAACTATTATTTTTAACACTGTGGACTATCTAAGACTTATTTGTCTAAGATTTTAATCCAACTTTGAAGTTTAACTTTTATAGTGGTCCACCCGTTTTGGCTTTTTGAGTGCCAACCATTTCCATTACTGTTCATTTTAGGTACAATTAATACGTAAACTGAAACCAAATAATATACAACATTAATCTTAGTATAAATTACTAGTTTATACTAGGATTAATCCTTATAAAATGCAAATAATTTTTTAAACTTTTATCCTAAAGTGTTCTAACTTTTCAACCATTGTTTGTATTGAACATATTATTTTCTTCTAGCATGTCTTCTATAAATTTGAATACTTTTATAAGTGTATATTGATGCTTTGTGCTAGAATTTGGAACGCTATTTAACTAATTAAAATACGTCAACCAAACATAATAACATAAAAGATTCCCTCAGAAAGTCTCATTTTAATTATATTTTTTCAAGCGATGAATAGGGTGTTACGAGTCCGAAATAATAAATGGTTTAGACTTTGTGCACTTTTGGTGCTTAAGGTTTACATTTACCAACGTTGATGACAATTTTTTTAGTTAACCATACAATACATTGCGATTAAAGTCAAACAAATTAAGCTAAGATTTAACTCCCAATATTATAACAAGTATAATTAAATTAAATATATAAAATCAATATAGGTTGTATCAAACACATTCATAAATAAGATCTCATACACACACACACATTGTATAGGTCCACCGAGCTGGTATTGTTTTTGATACTTCATTTGTTTAAGTGCAGTAATAAAAAAAACTAGAAGCTCAACGTGGCGGAAGAAATCACTGCTGTCGAACTAAAGAGAGGAGAAAAGCCCACAAGAAGGTGCGGAAGAGTGTTCTCGTCTATAAATCACTTCCAGTTTAGCGGCTTTACTGGGTGTAATACAAGAGCATCCATCATTGACACCATTCCACCCCTTCTATCTCCCTCCAGCCCCCTCACCCATAGGTAGAGAGTGGTCCACAGAGGCGTGAGACGAACACAGATGGGTCATGGGACTGCTCCTTTACACGACGCTGATTTTTTTAATATAACTCTTTTTTTGTATGAAAATATGTGTTAGAATAGATCTTAACAGGCACTCAAGGCATCCGTCTCGCAATAGACTGGCTCTATGAAAGGGAGGGAGATGTTTGAATAGATCTTAACAGGCACTCAAGGCATCCGTCTCGCAATAGACTGGCTCTATGAAAGGGAGGGAGATGTTTGAATAGATCTTAACAGGCACTCAAGGCATCCGTCTCGCAATAGACTGGCTCTATGAAAGGGAGGGAGATGTTAGAATAGATCTTAACAGGCACTCAAGACATCCGTCTCACAATAGACTGGGTCAATGAAAGGGAGGGAGATGTTTGAATAGATCTTAACAGGCACTCAAGGCATCCGTCTCACAATAGACTGGGTCAATGAAAGGGAGGAAGATGTTTGAATGGATCTTAACAGGCACTCAAGGCATCCGTCTCACAATAGACTGGGTCAATGAAAGGGAGGG
The DNA here is from genome assembly GCA_902151425.1 of Timema shepardi. Lineage (NCBI taxonomy): Eukaryota > Metazoa > Arthropoda > Insecta > Phasmatodea > Timematidae > Timema > Timema shepardi. The sequence continues at coordinate 19,852 of CABFVX010006306.1, forward strand.
AGATGTTTGAATAGATCTTAACAGGCACTCAAGACATCCGTCTCACAATAGACTGGGTCAATAAAAGTGAGGGAGATGTTTGAATAGATATTAACAGGCACTCAAGGCATCCGTCTCACAATAGACTGGGTCAATGAAAGGGAGGGAGATGTTATAATAATTCGTAAGGTTCACTGGAGGTGCTTTCTAAACCGAATTATTTGTTTTCGTTTTCTCATCTTCTGCCAAAGATAATAAGTGTGCGCTTTATAGAAGCCACTCTACTCATCCTTAATATTGAAATTAATTATTTAATATTGCCTTCAGCCGTGGTCTCAGGCGTTTTCCAAACAAGTGATCTTCATGTGGGATGGAAGGGGACGCGAGATAAGCCCAGTGTTTTTGACTTTTTTATGGCAAAACTTTTTTATGAGAAAATGAATAAAATGTTTCTCATGTACAAACAAGAGATTTGATTTTATTTTCCCCATGATGACCTCAAAATTTTTTGAACAGTCTATTTATTTTGGTCAAAAAACAAGTGTTGTCATAAAAACTGTAAAAACACTTGCTTTTCTCGCGTCCCCTTCTACCCCACCTTAAGTTTGTGCTAAATAAGCTGTTTGGACACAAAAGATTCATCCGATTAATTCTGTATTAAAGACCACTTCAATAAACCCAAGTCCTTTTCAATGGCCGAACAATCTAAGGCATCACACTCGTGTTATACTGGCCTGCTGAAGACCGGGAAATCGTCGTTTGAATCTCAGTTGGGTCTAGATGTCATTTTTCCCTAAATGGTTTTCCACTCTTATTTAACGCAAATTCGGGTTCACTTCTTTTCGATTAAACCTTCATAATCACTGCATATTAGTGTAATATTAGTATATAGGCGTATAACCCGAATGGAGAGTAAAAGGGTGCTAAAAAACTGTTTTATCGAAAGGGTGGCAATGAAAATAGTGTTTTAACTCAAACGCATACGCATTAACGGCAGCTAATTTCTAGAAGCCGCAGTGATAAATATAAGTCTGGTGATCGAGTCTCAACAAATACATTGAAATTATAACGGTTCAAATTTCGTGATCACTGATGAAGGCACTCAGAAATGTTTCCATTTAGGCCCACTTTTTTTTTTCTAGCACGGTGTCTAACTACCCGTTGAGGTGATAATTATCTGCACTAATTACAATAATGCACTAAAGATCAGTAAGGCTTTAATTTAGAGGAAGTGTACCCGCATTTGCGTGGAGAGGGAGTGAAAGAGTATGAAGGAAAAACTACTATCAATATATCAAGCGTTATTTAATTACCGGCCTCTTATTAAATTATACTAGGCGTGCCAAACTTTTTTTGATCATACATGATACATTGTAAACTAAAGATACTGAAGGAGCGACATTAAAAAAGTCTTTATTGTTATTATTTTAAGTAAAAATAATTCCACCGTAGGACTCCATATCTTTACTACGAAAGTGTATATTCTTGTCAGACCCTATATATACCTATTTTATGGGTTTAAATTGATCAATGAGGACTTTAATAGAAATATGTTGACCTGAGGATGCGCAACCGCTATTAAAATTACAACTTTTTTTTTACCGGAAGTCGAAAGAGTCACCCCCTCCAAACACACCCACCCTCCAGATGCATATCTGGAACCGCTGGGGATATGGATACCATCTTTGAATGGGGAGTACTGCTCGAGACCTTACTTGATAATATCCGCTACACAACTCCATCAGCCCCCCTCCCCCATTCCTTCCCAGACGCACCTCTGGAACCATAGGCTATTTTTAGGGTTTGCTATTATTGTAATATGACAAAGAAAAAAGAGAAAACCTCCTATTTAAAACAAAATTATTAACACTATATTTTTTTAAACAATTTTAAACCTTTTATTGGAAACAATGATGCCTATGTCGGTCGAAAATAATTAGTCGATTTTTGGGTATTTATTCATGTAGAAGAAAGAATATAGATTTGGTCCACATACCTCTCATGCCAGAATTCTCCGAGCTATGCCAAACTACCAAGATCACATTCCAAAATATTGTATTTCCTCAACGTTTATATAAAAAAATAATAAGTTCGCGTTGCATGATGGTTCATCATAAGGACCACGTGTCGTACAAAAACATCGATAGGGCCGCGAATTTGACACGTCTGCCTCCATAGACCATTCAACCACTGAAACGGTATTTATCAGGGTCCGGAAAAAAATCTGTTTTTTTCTTCAAAAAACAACAAATCTGGGCTTTTTTCTACAAAAAAAACTAACAAAAATCTGGGTTTTATGGTTTCAGCTAGGTTTTTTTTTGTTTAAATCAGATTTAATTAGAGACGTTTGGTATAAATGAATTTAAACCATTTGTGTTTTCTTACTAACTACAAGTGAGGTAAATAGACACCCTAAATAATACTTTTAATTAAAGACCCATTCATCTTGTTTGAAACTATAATTCACTGTAAAATTAAGAGCTGAATCAAAAAATGTATTATGATTTTGAGAGCAACAATATAGATATTTCATACAGATGTAGCGCTTAAATATTTACTAAATACAGTATAACAATTATTTTTAAATACAAAATACTTTCTCGGGTATAAAAAATGAATGTGATATTATCAAACAATCCACCACTAACTTAAAATTAATGGGTGTTGTCAAACAGAGGAGCACATTATTTAATTTCTCGTTCATTTCCAGATATTTGTTTTCATTCCCAAAGCGAGCTTTTTTTTTTGTACCATACTTCGTCATGGCTACGTGGATATTACTGTCTCAGTGGATTCGAGAACAGTTGATTTACAAAATGTGCGCTCTATTGCTCGCGCGCTTATTGGGAATGTAGTCCCATTAATCTCAAAATACTGTCAATTAGGCCACAAATCATGGAGCTAACAAAGACACATCAATACCATAAGCATTCACAAAATTCATTAATTATTTATATTAGCTTTTATTTTTGTTAGTCAACATTACAAAAAAATCCTTTTTAAAATCCAAATGTTTAGATTGTTTATTAGTTCTTTTTTTTTTCAAATACATATAATTTGACAAGAGCTATTTTAAAATTAGTATTCATGATTTTTTTTGCATGCATCCTGTCCTTCAAAGCAGGAATGTACGCAAATATACATTAAATAATAATAGGAATGCGGTAGATTGAATTAAAAGTAAATGAACTCACGGTCGCGTGGAGGGAGAGTGTAAAAACACTTTTATTGAACACCTTAATAATACGCCTGACCAGAATTACAATCTCAGCCTCACTCCTATAACATCCGAACCAGAAAAGACAAGGTTGATCCCTTTGTCCGCCCACACGGTGGTCCAAAAGGGCTAAGGCATATGCATTATTCCATTTTTTCCACCTAACCATCCGTCAAGGTTTAACGAATACTTAAAATAAGAGTAGGAAAGTTAAAATATAAAAGAATGTTATCCAAACAGGAAAAATTATATTCAGAAAGAAACACACACTGCGCATTCGGTTGAGTTGTCCATCACCTCCTAATCACGTTGTTATTATTATTATTACTATTATTAGTAATAGTAGTATTATTAATATTAGGTGTTCTGTCTTCCGACAGATCCATTCCTTTTGTCAATGAACTTAGACAACCAACGCGCCCTGTTCTCTGCCTACCTCTTCAGCTCTCAAAATTACATTATATGAGCCTTACATTTAACCTGCATGCCACCAATGCCACCGATGTAGGTGACAGAATTATTTGCTATTTCGCTGTCTAAAGTTTTATATAAGATAACACTAAAACGCATGGCAGGAATCTAGAAATCTCGGATTATTAATTTATGAAGGGGTTTGATATTTTTGAATATTGTTTTCACCAAAATGTAGGCAAAGTTCTGACCTGCGAAATATTTCATATTTAATATTTAGCACCACGTCTTACTACCCGTTCGGGTTATACGCTTTAAGTACTAATTACTTTAATGGATTAGGAATTGGGGAGGTTGAATTAGAGGAAGTTAACCCGCATTTGCGTGGAGGGAGAATGGAAAACCATTTAGGAAAAACCACCCCCAGTTCACCCGACCGAGATTCGAGCCTCGATCTCCCCGTCCTCAGCAGTCGAGCTCAACACGACAAGCGCGTTAGCCAACTGCGCCACTGAGGCGGGTCATTTCAGATTTAAAATTTAAATTGTTTAAAAAAATTGTGATAATTTAAATAAAGCAACCAAAATTATCTTAATATTGTCTCTTGTGAAACTAACAAGACTTGATTTTATTTGATAGAGGAAGGATGGATCTAGATTTATAGGCTTTTACTTTAATCTTAAAAGTATAAATTTCTCTTAAAGCGTCGCTGAGATTTTTTTAACTTTAAGCTCAAAATTTAATTTTTAAATTTTTTGTAAGCCTGCCGATAGTTTTCGCCTAAATTGTGTTGAAAACGATATTAAATAATATCAAACCACTTCATTACTAATCTGAGATTTCTAAACGTCTGCAACGCATCTCATCAATGCTCTACCATACAGCACCCTTAAGAGTGCCAGTCTTTCATAATCTTCAGAAGGTGCTAGATATTATAAATTACTTTTGAAAAAACACGCAACTTTTACTTGAAAACAAAAGAACATATGTATTTGCTGAATTTCTTTGATGTAATTCCAAAAGTGAGCCCAAATTTTCTAACTCCCCTGTATATCTTTAATTTGTTATAACCACTGACAATACAGATATTAAATGAAGCTTGTAAGCTGTCGTCTTTTTTTCTTTTTCTTTTTTTTTGTGCTCCTAAAAAATTACTAAAGTAAGAAACTTCTCCTTCTGAGTCTTTAAGTTTTCAATTTATGATGATGTGTTGACATGTTAGGGAAAGGACGCCAAAAGAAAATTGAAGTCCGTGGAAGCATGAAGATTATTCTGGCGCGCCTTCCCCCCAAATCCTCTAGCCCCCTCTCCTAAAACCACTTCTTCCTTTTAAATACTGCCCCCAAGCCATAAAAAGTCTACGTGAAGGAAAAAAAGTTTCAAACAACTTTGATGTTTCGCTTGTTTCACACTTTTTTTTAATCGTTTATAAACTCAGATCTTTTTTTGCTATCGGTGTGATTTGTTTTTTTTTTTGTGGGGAGGGGAGGGGGGAGGTAGTGACAGAATGAGTTTCTCGGTAGACTATGGGCCACCAGTAAAATATCAGACAGTATAAAATTAATTTAAAAAAATTACCTTGTATTCGAATGTTTTTCCCCCATAAAGCTTTTCAGTTAGCCTATTGGGGTGGTGAAAAACAAATTTGATGGCGTTGAAAATAGCCTATAGTAAAAAATATACGTCTATTATCTTACAGCTGTTAGATAGAAAAATATAGCTATAATAGAAATTTCTTAGGAAGAAACTTTTTAATGATCAAAAATTATAACATTTTAATATATTAAGTTATAATCAATACCTATAAAATAAAACTTATATCTATCAAAAGTAAGAACTGCATATCACATGATTTGACGTATGAATCCATAAAAGTAGATCAAGTAGCTTTACTTTTCCATCTTTCATATAATATTCTTCCTGTAAAAAATTAGACCATATCTAGTTATATTAAGTTTATAAATTACGTCACACAAATTTTATGGTTTTTCGACTCACCCCCGCCCCACCCCCCTGGCACAGGTGTGACGTCACATATTTTTCAATTTTATAATTAGAAGTAATTAAATTAAAACTATAGTTTTTTCAAATTTTTTAAATTTAAATTAAAAATAATCTTTAATAAAATTAACATAAAGTCAAATATTTTGGATAATAGACAAAACAAAAGACCAATTAAAGAACGATAAACGATTAATATTGTTAATAAAAGATACAAAACTTAATCATCTTGTGTCCACGGACTTTGGACCCACTCCTTGATATTGTTGAACAAAGGAAACCAAGTCCTTCACTCGGCGAAAGTCAATTGTCAAGTGAACAATAACAACGTATTGAAATCACGACACTGGCGCGTGCGGTGGCACTTGTCGAAGGTCTCACAAACATCCGACGCGCGGAACGGTAGGACCGCGAGCGTGCACAAACATTCGACGCGCGGAACGGTAGGACCGCGAGCGTGCACAAACATTCGATGCGCGGAACGGTAGGACAGCAAGCGTGCACAAATATTCGACGCGCGGAACGGTAGGACAGCGAGCGTGCACAAACATTCGACGCGCGGAATGGTATGACAGCAAGCGTGCACAAACATTCGATGCGCGGAACGATAGGACAGCGAGCGTGCACAAAAATTCGACGCGCGGAACGATAGTACAGCGAGCGTGCACAAACATTCGACGCGCGGAACGGTAGGACAGCGAGCGTGCACAAACATTCGACGCGCGGAACGGTAGGACAGCGAGTGTGCACAAACATTCGACGCGCGGAACGGTAGGACAGCGAGCGTGCACTCGCCGACGATTTAAACCTACATAAGCCTTATAAATATAGATCGAGTTGGTAATATTTTTAAGTTTTTGGTTTACATATAAATTTCGCATTTTAGTATTTTAGATTTTAATATGTGACGTCATTCTTTGGCCCCCTATGACAGTAGAAACATTTATTTGAAGTACGTTGTAAACTTTTTCCTTCAAATATAGTAGGTATTAATTTAGGAGACCTGTAATTTTCTCAGCACCGTGTCTTACTACCCGTTCGGGTTATACGCCTATGTACTAATTACACTAATAGGTTAGGGATTAGGAAGGGTTAATTTAGAGGAAATGCACCAGTATTTGCGTTGAAGGAGAATGGCAAACCATTTAGTGAAATCCTCCATCAGTGCACACGACTGGGATAGAACCCCGATCTCTCCCCGTCTACGTCAGCCTAGTCCAACACTAGATTAGCGCGTTAGACCACGTGGCCACCGAGGCGGGTCATATATCTTGTTATTATAGATTATCAAAATAAAATAAATGTAATATATATAGATACATCAATGGGACCACTTTTTTTTAATCAATTAATTTGAATGTATTACTATATGTTCAATTTGGCTAGGATTAATTAAAATCTTAATTTTGGATTCGAATTTAAATGTTTTTTTAAATTGTTGAGGCAGATGGGCCTAGAGTTAGTTCAGTTTATTTAAGAGTTTTATAATTCAAAAATATTCTGGTGAATATTTCTTCCAGATTAAATTAACCTCTAATTAAGTGCTTTGAACATAATGTTGTCGAGAAAGGTGTACATGATTTCCTAGTAAAACATGAATGATGATGTATGAATGGTACTCATCCCGTTGGTTGGATCCTCAACAGTTCCACTGTCAGCTGTAGAGCCTAGGTTGCATTGAGGAGGCGTACTAGGGAAATAAATGATTGAGGTAACTAACTTCCTATCGCTTTCCTCACCGAGCATACATGTCAGCCAAGCCAACCTAAATGCACAAACCATCTGACCCTACAAGCGACATCTTCACTCTATTCATCACAGGGACTGGCTGTATATTGAATGTTATTACCAATACCAGCATAATTCATTTGTCGGAGCTATAAGTGAGATTAAGACAGATTATATTTTATTGGATATAAAGTTTAGTAAAGAAAGAGGATTTTATGTTAAAATTAACGGATGGACTAAAAGTTTTTTGTAGCTTCCCTTAATATATTTCAATGTGAATCCCGGATACCTATTTTCTTATCTAAAAGTTGATAATACGTGAAAAATGAAGATAAGTATTTACAAATACTAGCGACGTTGTTATTAATCTACATGGTAATTAAATTACAATTTAGCATCATTTATCAATGTCAATATGGTGTATAATGCAACATGACATCGTTGCGAATGCAAGTCAAATTAATGTCTGTTCTTCCCTCGCCAAGATTAATGCAAGGCTTCGTTTTTAAAAGTGTTGTTAAAGTAAAGTATTTCTAGCATAATGAACTACTGTGTTCTTTGTTCTTTCGGGGTAGTTTTTACCGGTATTTGGTGAAGGCAACAAGGGTTTATTAACTAATTAAGTTTTTGATAGGGATCAGAAGGGTAGCTTAGAGGAAATTTATCAGCAATAACCAGAGGGGGAAAAAAACATTTTATATATTCATGTCTTAATGAATGTTATTTTTACATAAAGTTTGAATAAAACCGAATGTAATTTGTTATTATTAAATATTTTAGACTATCTCAAAATCACTTTTCAAAAATGTTATAATTTCAACAATATTTTTTATTCTTTTGGGCCATAAGTTTGCATTTTTATAAATAAACATCTCTACTTTTGAGTAAAAAAATACTATTTAACAATGTTGACGAAATCGAACAGGGGCATTGCTCTCCGGAAAGAATTTCCTCCTCCTCTGAAATAAATTTGCCATCCTTAGATGTATTTACCTCCCCTCTGATATTTAAATTAAAGCTGAAAGATGGCTTTGCGTCAAACTCTCGAAATGTATTCCTAATGACAGAAACAAAGCACAGGAACTAGTAGATACTATCACCATTACATTAGGATGGAAAGGAATGAGGAAATAAGCACTTTAGAGGTAGTCCACCAGCATTTGCATAGATGGAGAATGGGAAACCATTTAGGCAAAATCACCTTCATTAGACCCGATCAGAATTCAAACCCCGATCTCCCAGTTATCAGCAGGCAAGTCTTACACTATAGTGACACCTTAGACCATGCGGAAACTGAAGTGGGTCCTCTCCACATGCTGATTACCTTTTTTGTGCTGCTCACTCTTTCAATTTGGTTAGATAATCAGTTGAAAAAAGTAACGAAGAAGGATGCTGGGTTTTAGCGCTTCTTCAAGAACTGTATAATTTTTTCCCGGTGTCGACGCACCGTTGGAATATTGTTTAGCCCCAGTATAATGTTTACGTAATAAGTATTTCAGAAAGACGTTGTTCCACGTGAGCGGACGCGTTCAGAAATTTTTAGTAGTCTTGGCAACAAATCCTGGGTGCTATCCTTACTATTGAAGGGGATCACTAATAGAATCCAAGCATTAGATTAGAAGTTATTGAAATTTTAACGGTTGTAAAAGTCATTTATGACTGGTTTTTTTCCTCTTCTGAACCCTATAAATTTGATAAATAAATACTGCGAAGCTTAGATATTTACATATTGGATGTTATTGAGCCGTATTACTCGCTGATAATCACATTTGCGAAACTTGTGATAAAGCCAATGATTATGAAGAGAAAGCGATGAATATATTTATGATAGCCAAGTACGATAAATATACAAAGTGGGTGGAGGGGAGACAATGATTCTTCTGGGTGGGTTTCCAGAAGGAGTTGATATGGATGGTTGAAAAAATCAACGAGTCTTAAATTTTCTAACCATTGGCATTAGTCGTTGCAAGCTTTGAAAGAGACGTAATGTTTATCATTATGATTATTATTATTATTATTATTATTATTATTATCTCCACGTCTTACTACCCGTTCGGGTTGTACGCACTTACGCTAATGTGTAATGGTAGCTTGATTGTGAGATGAAATGGAGGACCTACAGTTTAACGTGGGATCCGAACCACGGTGGAGGCCTGGCATTCCACACTTTCACAAGATGTCTTGTCAGAGGTGAAGGAAGAGTTTGGCCGGGACCAAGGATTGAGCCCCGGACCCCCAGCACAGAAGTCCAACACCTTACCCATAGAGCACCAGGTCACCTGATGGTTATCAAAGATGCCATAGTAAGCTTTCAATTCTCACTAATCTGGCCGACCCGACTTCAGACAACGTCAAGGAATAATTAACTGTTCTGCAAAGTATCTATTCAATTGATCTTTAAGAAAGTTTCGTTGATGAATGCAGCCAACTTCAGCTAAATTGAAAACAATCCTTAAATTTTTAGAGTGGCTTCGAGAAAACTATCTACATACCATATAGCCTAATGTTGTTTTTGCACCTCTTATAAATATTCGTACGCGAGTCACAAACTGTTCTAGAGAACGCAGTTTTTTCTTGGTTAGGTCAAGTAAAAATTATTTACTAAAAAAAAATGATTGACTAAACGGTCTTGCTGTATTAAGTAACGAGTCAGACTTGTTGAAATAGACTATGGTGATTTTATTCATACATTCGCTAGTCAAAAATCTATACGTGTGATTTTTTTAAGTTCATGTTCATAAAAATAATAGAAAAATATGAAATTTTTGTTGTTTGAAAATGTGTTGATTTGACACCCGTTAGGAGAAAAATGTAGCTAAAGCTATGTGGTATCACCTTGTGAATTAAGATTTGTTAGGTGAGGGATCGAATTCCACTTGGCTGCATCAAAGGGTTTTTTTCTTGAGTGATATTCCACTCTCAATACACACAAAAGGGTGTTGATTCCTTCTCAATTTTAATTTTATCTTCCCTAAACCACTAGTCTAAAGATGCGAATAGCTCGGAAGGGTTTTAAGCTGAAAAGTGCGATATATATTAATCAAGATACCGATCGAGGAGTCAATAAAAAAACCAAAAAACATTAATTCATGTTGTTTTATTAAGTATGTTGAACATTAAGGTCGTCGTGACTTTAGTTTTCGGTAATCCAATCTTAAATCGCGGTAATTTTTCCTCCAACTTAATTCACTGTGACTTTTCTTCTATCTTAAACGGACTTCTTCCCCACCAGAAATATATTTTCAATATGTCTTGACATATTTATTTATTTGTAATAAATTTAAAAAGATTACAGCGCGCAATTGTTTGGAATAGTTTTACATAAATTTGAAAGCTATGAAATGGAAAAAAAAAGTTTTCAATATATTATAAATGAAATAGCAGTAATCGAATTTCTTAGATAAAATATTTCATTTCACAGAATATATTTTTACCCTAAAGATACTGGAATGACATATTTCAACGTCATCTCACAACAATATAATATTGTAATAATGTAAGTTTTCACTTTTTATAATGCGTTCCAAACTAATTTTTTAATCAAATTAAATTAGAAACCTAAGTTAATCTGTTGAAGCAAAATGCCTTAGGTTTTCAAAACTAATTAATTCGTGGTGGAGGGTGAGATGAGCAAATAACTCAAGAAATATTATTGTGTTTGTACATGGATGGTAAAAGGTTCATTATATCTAGAAATGCAATGTTTCTCAGTGTTTACAATACGTAATTATTACAGTTACGTTTATTCAATGGAAGCAAGGGGAGCTATGCTTCCCTAAAATTAAAAAGGAAATAAATAAAATAGGATAAAAATAAAGTTAAAACAAAGTAATATAATTAGAAACCTTTTCAACAAGTATAATTAGTTAAAGTAGCAGTTTTTCTTTCTTAGAGCAAGTACAGTAGCCACAGGGCTTCTTTGGTGCTGACTGACAGCTCACAGATGACGGCTTTGAAAAGTTACCAGACCAAATTATGTATCCCTACGCCGAACCATATGATCTGCAAAAACATGGTATATATAGGTATATACCTAAATGTTGGCTGTCAGAAGTCAGCTGTGAGCTGTCAGTCAGCACCAAAGAAGCCACGGGGTTATTGTAGTTCTTTCTCAGACTGGCCGGCTAGACAGCTGGTCTCAATCGCTCTTTATTTCATCAATCGTTTGTTTCCGGGTCTGCTCGGCCCTTATCGGGGAAAGGGAAGCAGCGTTTCCCAAGGCGAGTATTAGTGCACGAGTTGAGTATCGTGGTGGTGCATAATCGTACGTTTAATACTGTCAAAATTTAATACTGTTAAAATCTTATTTTTAGGTAGTTTTTGGCACTATTTATTGATTTTAGATATCATTATGGGCACTCTTTTACAAATAAGGTATTTTGCACCAATTTACAGTAAGTTTAGTTTTATTTGACAGAATATTGTTGCGTGTTTGATCCTCCAAGGGAAGCTGATTGTTTCTTTGCGTACAGCAGTAGAATGACGAGTGCGTCAGTAAGTGCAGCATCTTCAGGCAACCTATATATAAAAAAACTTAAAAGTTTCAAATCTTAATTTTATGAAAGTATATAGTAATTATCGGGTTTAGGTTGGCGGAAAATTATATACGTTACCTTACTATTTACTAATGATAACGGCGTATAGACTAAATCCGGATTCAAAGCTATCATAAGGCAGGCCAAAGGTCATAACTCATTTTCAGGCCACAACCCAAGAGAAAACTTCGGCAATCGTAAATTGATCATTACTATTATTCTTTTTATTTGAGTTAGAACTACAATTATATATAATTTAATGATTGAGTAGTATTTATAAGATCACCAAATATTTTGTTTTATTCCATGCATTGTTTGTGTCACCCCCTATTCCTTCTTCCCCATAAAATTTTGACTATAAAAAAAGTATTAACTTCCAATTAAACTAGCGTCCATCAGACCCCCTTTATTGTAGACTCATTGCTTCCCTTTGTCCAGAATTGACAACACGCCACTGAATTATTAATAGGCCCTATCGCATAACAGGATTGAGTTTATAACGACACGCGGTTTTATCCATACTGGTATCCTTGGTTCGGATCCTGACCCGGTTAGTATACGGCCAGATCACCCTAGATTCCCTTGAGTAAGTTTATATCTCAGCGATAGATTTAAATATATTGTGTTCGGACGCCAGGTAGTGTCAAGTTCCATATCAATGATTATACTTGGTTCGATTTAAATTAAAGATAGCTTGAATTAAATATGACAAATTAATATTTAATTAAAGATAGCTTGAATTAAATATGACAAATTAATATTTAAGCATAATTTGTTGAACACTTTGTTTATTTATGAAATAATGAATATTAATAGTGGAAGTTGAGTTGGAGTGACTAGTTCATATCCAACTCTTTGACAGCGCGAGTGTTTTAACACACGTCCAATCTGTTTGATGGTGATATCGCGAGGTCCCCCCCCCCCCCCC
>CABFVX010006307.1:0-41399 GCA_902151425.1 Timema shepardi
ACAAACTCAGAATCAATCACCTCCATCTCTCATTAGATATTTAATGTCAACATTTCATTAATTCACCCTCATTCCATGAGGATAAGTGTTAGCGTATGCCGCCTGTAACTCACAAAGAAATCCAGCCCTTTTGCAGGCGGCCTTGCTTGACGCTTCTGTCAAGTGGGAACGTCCTGAGTCGGGCTACAAAACAAATCAAACCGTGTACTTTGTACAAACAAATTTTTGGTACCAAGTCATGTGTATTTAAAGATCATGCAACAAGGATAAGGGTCTGTGAAAAAAACCTGTAACTCGCATATCAAATCAGCCAAAACTTCCCCATCTTGTCAATGTAATTGTCAGCAAGAGGGGTGGTGTCAGCAACTGGGGAAACCCTAATAGAAAAACTTGTCAGTGTACGTTTGGACGTTGCAATGAAACATTGTTTCTTTGTTCATTGTGCGAATTTATCCGTGCTGACTGAAGTCGGGTAGAGTCAGTGAGTTTAATGACAACAACATAAACACAACAGTGCTTTACACATTGCGTCAGTGTAGTTAAACGGCGTTAACGAGTGTATATATATTTATTATCTATTTAATTATTTTGTTAAATTGTGATATAGTACGTGCCGACTGAAGAAGGGTAGCGTGCTACCCCGAAAGGGACACGTAAAGAGGGGGTAATGGCCTCCGTCTCGGATGGAGAAATAGACGTGGAAGGAACGGACGATGAAGCCATGGAAGACCAGGAAGGGGGCCCATCAAACACTGAAACAGATAAAGCTTTTGGGCCAGTCTCTGGACTCAAGAGGAAGTTCAGGACTAGGCCGGAACAAGAAGTTCTGAAAACGAAATCTACAAAAGTCAATAACAAATTTGCTAGCTTGTCTAGCCTACAGGACCAACCATCAAACAGTCAAACGGGGCAACCAAGTGGAGGCACAAATGTAAGTTCCAACCCACGACATGTAAAGACCCCTCCGGTGGTCGTAACAAACGCGACAAAATATAACATGTTTATAAAGCTCCTAAACACAGGCTTGCAGGATGAGTACAAGGTGTATTGTATTGCTCGGGGTATTAAAGTAGTCACTACATCCTATAGGGAATACACCGCATTGTTTAAACTACTTAAACAAAACACGCTTGAACATTTTACATATGTACTGCCCATGGACAAACCCTTCAAGGCTGTCATCAAGGGCCTTCATGCGAGTATGCTCTGCGCAGAGATAAAGGAGGAACTGGAGGACAGGGGATTCACGCCGACCGATGTGAGGCAATTATTCTCATAATCTTCTCCACAATCAGCAACACCCAGACCCCTATCAATATTCGTAAGCACCCTGGCGAGGACAGAAGGCGTGGGAGAGATCTTCAAGGAAACAGTCATAAACCACACGGTAATGAAGATTGAGGAGTACCGTACGTCACAGAGCACAGTACTACAGTGCCACCGTTTCCAGCGTTTTGGGCACTCAAAGAACTTCTATGCTCAAAAACCACGGTGCGTCAAGTGTATAGGAGAGCACCTGACGGTAGAGTGCCAGAAAAAAGATAAAGCAACACCAGCAAAATGCGTGAATTTTAAGGGACAGCACGCAGCAAACTATCGCAACTGCCCTAACTATTTACGAGAGTTGGAGAAGAGGAACCAAGGGTCAGGAAAGACAAAAGAGGGGGAAAGCAAAGTGGTTAGCCCTCCTTCCCGCATGGCGGGGTACCTCAAACCCTCAACTGTCCAGCAATCTTCTGCTAGCCAACGAACACTACCAACAAACAAGGGATTTAACAAGCCATCTTATAGTGGAGTTGTCAAGAAGATGGCCAAGAAGGATAAAAAAGAATACCGAGACTTGGATGAATCCTTTGACTTGAAGGACATTTTGCAAATCATCAAGGATATAAACATTGTGGGCTTACTCCAACTCCTCAGGAAATACCTAGTAAGGCTGAAGAATGCCCCAGACAAAACAACAAAAATAATGGTTCTTCTGGAAGCCACATCCGAATTTTTCTGTGATGGGAACTGATCAGGGAAGAGGTGAAGAAGACTCACTAAACCTTCTGTTCTCTAACGGTAATGGGATACTACAACAAGAACACGAGTTCCATCAACTTTTGGAGATATATGGAGTCGACATAGCTATGATCTGCGAGACCCAACTAGCGGAACAAAAGAAGATGCGATTCTCTGGTTACGAGATATATCGCAAATATAGAACAACAGGCAGGGGAGGGGGCACAGCTGTGTTGGTGCACAGCAGCTTCGTACACTACCAAACGTGTTTACCGGCCATGGATTATATCGAATCCACTTCGATAGTGATTCCCGCAGGGCGGAAACAGATAGTTTTCACCGCCGTCTACAGAAGCCCTGCAGTCCCATTCACTATTGAGGACCTAGACAAGCTCACGTCGAGAAAGGATTTCCTCATAGCGGGATATATAAACTGCAATACACGAGTTGGAACAGTCGCGTGTCTAATCAGGCAGGCCGGACACTGGCTGCCCAGGCGGAAACAAAAAACTACACAGTCCTGGAGATCAAAGAGCCGACGTATTACCCAGCCAACTACAGGAATCTCCCCAAAGTCCTGGATGTCGTCCTGACGGATCTCGACACGTTGCCGGAATAACTCGAAACCTTGAATGAACTCGACTCCGACCATCTCCCGGTCTTCGGAAGGTTATCGCTGAAGACAAATCCAAGACTATCGTACCTTAGGAGGATGATACCCAGAAGTGACTGGGGAGAGTATCGGCGGGTACTGACTGATGCATTTCCATTGAACATGGAGGTAAACTCCCGGAAGAAGTAGACAGCTCCATCACGCTCCTGACAGATACACTACTCGAAGCATATCGAGAAACAACTGCATTCGAGACACCGCTAGTGTCTTGGAAGAGGGACGACCCGGAGCTGAGCGATTTGATAGCCCTGAAGAGGGAAGCGCGTAGTAAATGGCAGCAGCACCAGGATCCGAGGCATCGGGCAGAATACAACCGGCTAAGAGCCCTTGTGCGTAGGAAAGCCAAAACTCTGAAGATCTCAAACTGGAACGAGTACGTAGAGAACACTTTGGCTGGGGACGGCAACGTGTGGTAGGTGACAAGACAACTCAAAGGCACGAATGGAAAGGCAGGGACCACGGTCATCCACGGAAGAAGAGGGTTGGAATACCGGAGCAAGGCCAAGGCAGAGGCCATTGTAGAATCTCTCGAAGATCAGTTCAAGGCAAACTCTGAGCCTCAGGACGAAGAGTTCACCAGAACAGTAACAAGAGCGGTCGGGACATACCTAGCAGATCCAGATGTAGAGCTACTGCCCCCTATAACAAGAAACGAAGTCGCCTACCAAGTGGAAAGTCTGAAGCTACAAAAAGCGGCTAACCATGACAGGATCTCGAATAAGATGCTACCACACGTCCCGGAAGGGGTGATTCAGCTCCTATTAAGAATGTTCTCAGCGGCATTACTGACAGGCTACTTCCCGGAGGCATGTAAGGTCGCAGACATCATCTCACTGCCCAAACCAGGAAAGGACAGCAAATTCCCGCAGAACAGGCGGCCCATCAGTCTGCTCGGCAACATAGAAAAAATATTCGAAAAACTAATTCTGCAGTGACTGAAAGCCTTCGGCTGGGAGTACAGGATTATC
This sequence comes from Timema shepardi, assembly GCA_902151425.1. Classification (NCBI taxonomy): domain Eukaryota; kingdom Metazoa; phylum Arthropoda; class Insecta; order Phasmatodea; family Timematidae; genus Timema; species Timema shepardi. Next base: position 3,646 of record CABFVX010006307.1, read on the forward strand.
CCCGACGTACAATTCGGATTTAGAAACCGGCATTCAACCAAACACCCAGTCTTGAGCCTAGTGTAGGACACAACAAAAAGCTTCAATCGAGGGGAAATAACGCTAGCGGTACTTATAGACGTAGAAAAAGCCTTAGATAAGGTCTGGCACCCCAGCCTTATCTACAAAATGAACCAGGCCAATTTCCCAAAAATTTACGTGCAGCTATTCAAAAGTTTTTTAACTGGACGACAATTCAAGGTCAAGATGGAAGGGAAAAGGTCGCCCCTTCATAGGGTCGGAGCGGGGGTGCCACAGGGGTCGGCACTCTCCCCGTTCCTATACACCGTGTATGTCGCTGACATCCCCACGGACCCGATGGTAACGATTAGGCTCTTTGCAGACGATACGATGTTCACCATAGCCAACAATAAAGTGAAATACGCCCATCGCCGCCTGCAGCGGTACCTGAACGAGTTCAGCAGTTGGCTGGAGAAATGGAGAATAAAAGTCAATGCAGAAAAATCGTCAGACATGTTAATTACAAGGAGACCCCAAACACCTACCCAGCTTGTAGTGTTGGAAGAGGATATCCCCTACAATAGTTCTATGAAATACCTTGGGGTGATGCTAGATGCCAGACTGGCATGGAGGGAGCACGCAGACTACACAAGAAAAAAGGCAATGGGAGCCTTCATCGCAAACTATGGCCTGCTCAAGAGCACCGTGCTGGGGATCAACAACAAGTTGCTACTGTACAAGAGCTTAGTACAACCGATTATACTATACGGATGCGAGGCGTGGGGTTAAGCTCCCGAGTCAGTGATAGGTTCACTACAAGTAGTACAAAACAAGATACTTAGGAGTATCCTAGGTGTGAACACCCGATCCAGCAACAAGTACATACACGCTACCACTGGCAGTGCGACACTTCAGTAAATCTTCTGGAAGCGAGGCGACAAGCTCTATAAACGAGCCCGCGATGTAGAGGACAACGCCACAATTAGAAGATTAGGCCAGTACGACCCCCATGAGACAAGGAGATACAAGAAACCCCGACTCGTATGAGAAGTAACATCAACACACCTTCCCAATCAACCCTTTCCTACTAATCACTCCTCTTTCTAAGCATAGCCAATCCCTGGGTCCCCATCCTCTCAAGTCCCCACAAACTACGTACCAGAATCATCTCTATTCACACTTTCACTTTCATCAACCCCATCTTCACTTAGTGTCTAATATTATTTCATGTATTTTCTTTCAGCTCGTCTAGAACTTACTCACTCACTACACCACTCACATCGGACCTAACTGCGCTTGTGTTCCCATCACAGTGTACGAGGTCTCGATCTAGTAAACACCACACAAACTCTGCTGCTCCCAACATACAAACCTTCACCAACCAACTCCATTCTCCCTTCACAACCAAATTAAACTTTTAGACATAGATGCTATGATCTGTGACTACAGATCGGTACTTTAAACATAAACAACTCCAGAAAGCTGCGTAAACTGCAGCGGCAAGCACACAGCGAACTACACAAAATGCCCGACATATCAAAAACACATAGAAAAGAAGATTGAACTGAGACAACAAAAGATATAAAAATCGTACACCAACATATAGACGACGACCTTCAACAAAAAGGACTTCCCGATATTACCACAAAAACCAGCAAAAACAAACGAAACTCACCGCACCTATGGAGACACCTTAATGAGTAGAAGAGAAGACGTACATCAGCATAAAGATCAGGGAAAAACTTCCTCAATAGACTTTAAAGAAATACTAAACATATTCAAAGAACTGGACATATGTGGCTTACTGAAACCTCTAAGACGGTACCTTACAAAAATAGAGCAGGCAGATGACAAGATTACAAAACTCATGTAAATTATAGAAGCGGCAACTGATTATTACATTAGCGATGATGACAATTGAAAAAGACCAGCTAAGAATTTTAGTATGGAATACCAATGGCATATTACAGCAATCACAAGAATGTGAGGACCTACTATAATCATACGGGATTGACGTAGCACTAATCTGCGACACTCATCTGCAGGAAACCAAAAGACTACACATCCTAGGATATACCTTCTATAGAACAGACCGAAAACATACCAGGGGGGGAGGGACAGCTGTCCTAATCAAGAACTACCTTCCACACTACAGAGCGGATATACAGGACACAGAGAACCTTGAGGCCACGGTGGTAGTCGTAAATACAAAGAAGGGACCCATTACTTTTGTGGCAGTATACAACCCTCCGAACAAGACTCAACTTAAACAAGACCTTGACCAAGTCACGGTAACTGGCAACTACCTACTAGGGGGGATCTAAATAGTAAAAATATTTAGTGGAACTGCCGGATGACGAACAGGAATGGAAGAATTCTAGAGGAACACTCCAACGAGACGGAGTATAATGTGCTAGCACCAGATTCACCAACTTTTTATCCCAGCAACCATCTTCAAATACCAGACATCCTCGAAATAATACTAACAAACCAAAAACTATCACCAGACACATTATCAGTATTACAAGAGCATGACTCAGATCACAATCCACTACTTTGCGAGTGGGACATCAACATTGATCACCACACAAACTGGCACAAACCGACTACAAGGACAACCGATTGGACAAGTTACAAATCTGAACTACAAGAAGTGCTCTAGATAAACTTTCAAATAGAAACGGAAGAAGATGTTGACGCGGCGATAGAAATATTTACGGCTACCTTGCAAGAAACCTAAAAAACTCATACCACGACTTCGCAAAAAAGTCAAGACCTGAGAATTGACCACCCCGAATTAAACAACAGACTAGCCCTCAAAAGGGAAGCCCATAGAGACTTGCAAAGTATGATAACACCGTAAGCGAGAACCAAACCAACTATAACACACTTAAAGCCATAGTAAGAAGAATGGTAAACCAAATTCGAAGAACAAATTGGACTACATTTGTCACAAAAACAGCCACAAAACTTCAACAAACATGGAAGATAACAAATATACTCAAAGGGACATAAAAAAAACGGACACGCCAGCTATCCCCGGCCGACAGGGGATGGCCTACACCAGCAAAGACAAAGCCGAAGCCATATAAGAAACCCTAGAAGACCAATTCAAGCCAAATCCAATCCAAGAGGAAGTTTTCAAAAGAGGAGTCATCAGAACGGTAAACTAATACAAAGACAGACCAGTAGCAGAGACACCAGAACCAATCACCGATCACGAAATTCAAACCTCTATTAAAATACCTAGACCAAACAAGGCACTGGGACTTGACGAAATAAGGAACGAAATGTTAAAAAACCTACCTCAAATTGCAATAGCTCACCTGACCTAAATACTGAATACAGCACTCAAACTTGCATACTTCCCAAATACTTGGAAAAACGCCAAAATAGTCACCATAAAAAACCAGGAAAATCGGAATCTTCCTGCAAAACAGACGACCAATAAGTCTACTTAGCACGATTGGAAAACTTTTCGAAGCACTCATACAAAAGAGACTAAGACAGCATACAGAAAACCACAATAATAATCCCCGACGCACAATTTGGCTTCAAGGCACAACATTCAACGATTCACCCGCTAATCAACTTCATTGAAGACGCAACGGAAGTATTCAACCAACGAGAGTACATGATAGCCATAATCTTAGATGTGGAGAAAGCTTTTGATAAAGTGTGGCATTATGGACTCATTCAAAAGATGGTAAACTACACCTTCCCACAAGGACTCATACAATTAATCAGCAACTACCTGAAAAATAGGAAATTCCAAGTTTCCATAGAGGGCACACTGTCAGAGAGAGGGAATATAAAGAGCGGGTGTACCGCAAGGGACAGTTCTGGCTCCCTTCTTGTACAACATATACGTTGCAGACGTACCAACCAGTCCTAGAATGACCATAAGACTATTCGCAGACGACACGTTAATATACATAAAAGAAAGAAACATCTACTATGCATCACTAGCAACACAACGGTACTTGAGGACGTTAGAAGCATGGCTTACCAAATGGAGGGTCAAAGTAGATACTGAAAAATCTACGGCAATGGTTGTGACATAAAAAAGAAGACTACTACCACCGGAAAACTTCACTCTCTATCAGGAAGAAATACCTTTTAAAAACCAAACTAAATACCTTGGTATCAACATTGACAGAATACTCACTTGGGCAAACCACATAGAACAAACCAACAAAAAAGCGAAGGCAGTATTTACACAACTATAACCAATACTAAAAGGACAACAACTAGGCCAACATACCAAGAGTGTTATACAGCCAATTATGCTCTACGGCTGCTTAGGGTGGGGATACTCAGCACAGACGCACATTACCAAACTACAGACAACACAAAATATGATCCTAAGGGTGATAACCGGGATATATAGAAGAACAAGGACAGATAACCTTCACAACTTGACAAACAGAAAGACACTGATAGAATTTTCAAAGAGAGAAGAGACAAATTCTACATTCAAAGTGGAGCACATGTAAACCCCATAATCAGATCGCTGGGAAACAATGACCCACATGAAGGAAGGTCCTACAAACGTCCGAGATTGGAGTAGCAACAGATCCACTCACAACTTCACTTTCACATTTTCATCCTTCTTCAAGTGTATATTTGACTAATCAAACATGTAATTCCTTTTCAGGTAATCATTCACAAATTCACAATCAATCATACCCATCATTCACTAGATATATAAATTTCATCAATTCACTGTTTCACCCTCATTCCATGAGGATAATGGTTAGCGTATGCTGCCTGTAACTCGCAAAGCAGGTGGCCTAGCTTGACGCTTCTGTCAAGGCGGATATCCTGAGTTGGTCTAAAAAACAATGCAAACCGTGTACTTGTACAAACAATTTATTGGTACCGAGTAATATGTTATTTAAAGCTCATGCAACGAGGATAAGGGTCTGTGAAAACAACCTGTTACTCGCATATCAAATCAGCCAAAACATCCCCATCTTGCCAATGTAATTGTTGGCAAGTGGGGAGGTATCGGCGACAGGGGAAACAAAGAAAACCTCGCGAGTTGAACAAGCGGTGCGTTATTGTTCCGTCGTATTTTATTGTGCATTGATATGGTGTCTGGTGTTTTATAGAAATAGGGAAACTTGGTGATTTAGTTATTTCTTGTACCAATTTGTTTTGTAGCTAGGCTTCAGTCTACAAATACTTTCCGGAAGACCCTTAAGAATTATATATATATATATATATATATATGTGTACCATTAGCACTGCATCGTCTGTTTATGTTATACGCTTATGCACTAATTACGCTAGTATATTATGAATGAGTAAGGTTTAATTTAGAGGAACTGTACCCGTAATATCGTCGAGGGAGTGTTGAAAACCATTTAAGTAAAACCCCTTTAGTAAACCTGGCCGGGATTCAAACCCCAACCAGCCTGTCTTCGGCAGAGAGACGCGGCCAACAAATCACCGGATCTATTGCTTTAGGACGGACTTTGAGCGACGTCAAGCAGTACAACTCGGAGGAGGCTCGGGCCTTACCCGATCGAACGGTGAATTTGTTAACTTTACCTTCAGATCTAGGAGGTCATCGATTGATAAACGGTGAGCATTCTACAATTGAACCTAACATTGACAGACTATACCATGAGACTGGTTACAAACAAAAAACTAATTAAAATAACGAAAATACATTAAACTGTTGTCGGCCCTTTGCAGGGCCAACAACAAACAAAATGGACAAACTCACAGAAAATGAACGTATACACCAGAAGAGGCATTTGACTCAGGACTGGTCAAGGGATCTTGACGAGGATATTGACGTAGAGGAATTAGACGCAGAAACGGGTGACAACGAATTCGTTGCAGCAACGATTCTAAAGAGGAAACTATTATTTAAAGCCGTAGAGGACAAACCTTCTAAGGCGGTTAAAGTTAATAACCAATTCGAGACACTCTCAGACCACGAAGAACCTATGGAAACTGTAGATGCAACAAATTCAAGCTCTAGGGTAAACAATGCAACTCAAAATTCTAAAACTAAATTACCACCGATTGTCATTTCATGGACAGCGAACTATACAAAAATTGTCAAGACAATGAGAACCGACATGGTAGGGACATTCAAGATATGTTATATTAAAGATGGACTGAAAATACACACGACCAATCTAGAGGACTTTAAGGGTCTACAAGCCATTCTCAAAAATCAGGACAGGAATACCACACCTATACATTGCCAAGAGACAGACCCCTTAAAGTTGTGATAAAGGGACTACCCCCGAACATGCCAGTAGAAGACATCAAAGAAGAGATACTAGTACTAGGTTACACAGCAATTGACGTACGACAATTTACTTCAAGAACACAGTCAGATAACAACTCACATGACAGCATAAAACTACTCCCAATCTTCGTCTGTACTCTAACGAGAACAGACAAGAACTTCAAAATATTCCAAGAGACTTCCCTCAATAATACAAGAGTAAAAATAGAACACTATTTTCGGACACAAAACCACATTCTGCAGTTCCACAGGTGTCAGAAGTTTGGACATACCAAGAACAACTGTTCTAACAATCCGAGATGCGTCAAATGACTGATGCCACATTTGACCTCGGATTGTCAGAAAAAAGACAACACAACGACACCACACTGTGTCAACTGTGGAGGAAAACATACTGACAACTACTCCAAATGCCCGGAATACTTGAAAATAGTTGAAAAAATTTAACAAAGACAACAGAAACAAGAGAAATTACTTACTTCGAAGCAAACGGAGGCTACATCTGGGATCTTCTTCCCTCCACTACCATACAAACCAGTAACAACTATCAACTCAAACACAGCACCACGATCGTACAGAGATACCCTAATGAACAGACGGATCACCTCACATCAGTCAAGAGAACAGGAACCATCCACTTCACCCAATCCACCCACCCCTTTTGACTTCAAAGAAATAATATCCATTTTTAAAGAATTTAACATATGTGGACTAATCAATCATTTCAAAACCTTACTTAGCCAAAGGTAGACAGGCAGAGGACAAAACAACAAAACTTATGATTCTAATCGAAGTAGCCACCGACTTCTATTTTAATGACAATGATGAATAAATACCAAACTAAAATAATTAAACATCTTATGATCCTTATTTGGAACGCCAATGGACTATTACAACAGAAGCATGAACTTGAAGACCTGCTAATCACATATGGGATTGACCTGGCTCTCATATGTGAAACACACCTAATGGCAGAAAAACGACTAAACAGTACAGGCTACAGTATATATCGTATGGACAGAGAACATGGTAGGGGAGGTGGGATTGCTATCCTAGTCAAAGGTTTTCTACCACACTACAACTCAAACATTATTGATTCAAAAAACTTAGAAGCTACAACTGTAACAGTCAACACCAAAAACGGTCATATCAACTTTGTGGCCACCTACAACCCTCCAACCAAGATGCTTCTCAAAACTGACCTTGATAATGTAATGGCAGATAACCACTTCCTAATAGGGGGAGACCTTAACAGCAAAAATACTCTATGGAACAGCCGGACGACCAACAGAAATGGACAAATATTAGAGGAACATGCAACAGAGACAGATTACAACGTAGTAGCTCCGGAATCATCGACTTTCTATCCTGGAAATCATCTTCACAGACCAGACGTTCTGGACATAATATTGACTAACTTGAAATTAACAACCGAATCCTTAACAGTACTTCAAGAACTTGCCTCTGACCACAACCCTGTGCTCTGTGAATGGGACATCGACATTGAACATCAAACCCACTGGTACAAACCAAATATAAAGACAAAGGACTGGACGAAATTTAAATCTGACCTCCAAGAAACCATTCCAAGAAACTTAGAAATTGAAACTGAAGAAGACATAGACGCGGCCATAGACATACTCCAAATGACAATTCAAGAAACATATAAGATGCACACCGTGACCTCCCGGAAACAACTAAACATAAGAATGGACCAGCCCGAACTTAACTTCCTGATAGCCCAAAAAAGGGAAGCACGCAGGGACTGGCAGAGGTTACGAACGCCACAAGAAAGAACTAAATACAACCGACTCAAAGCACAGGTTAAAAGGACTGTCAATAACTTCAGAAGAACCAAATGGAATAATTTTGTTACTGACACTGCAACTAGTTTACAGAAAACATGGACATTAACAAAAAGAATTTAAAAGGGACTGCAAAAAAAGCGGGCACTCCAGCCATACATGGGCAACAAGAGATGGCCTATACCTGCATAGACAAGTCCAACGCAATAGCGGCAACTTTAGAGCAACAATTTAAACCTAACCTAGTGCAGGAAGTAGAATTCAACAGAGACGTCATCAGAAGGGTAAACACCTACATGGACAGACCAATGACTGAGACGCCAGCCCTAATCACGGAAGATGAACTCCAAGACACTATCAATACTCTCCGACCAAATAAGGCTCCAGGAATAGATGGTATCAAAAACGAGATGTTAAAAAACTTACCATAGAACGCAATAGCTCTACTCACACAAATACTAAACGCGACCCTTAAACTAGTTTACTTCCCAAAAGCTTGGAAAAAGGCCAAAGTAATAAGCATACCAAAACCAGGTTAAAATAGCATATTCCCACAGAGAATACGACCACTAAGCCTACTCAACACAACTGGCAAACTTTTTGAATATTTAATACTAAAAAGACTAAAACAACATACATAAACAAACAAAACAATCCCCGATCTGCAATTTGTCTTTAAAAAACATCACTCTACAACCCATCCGGTACTCAAATTCATTGAGGATGCTACTGAAAGTTTCATCAGAAGAGAATACCTGCACGCAATATTCCTCGATGTTGAAAAGGCCTTTGATAAAGTATGGCACTATGGTCTACTGCACAAAATGATACAGTACGACTTCCCACTAGGAGACATCATGCTTGTAAAAAGTTACTTAGAAGACAGAGACTTTCAAGTTTATATTGAGGGTTCGCTTTCCGAAAGGTTGCAGGTAAAATCAGGAGTACCGCAAGGATCGGTTCTGGCACCTTATCTATTCAATCTATACGTTGCAGACATCCCGACTCACCCACAAATGACAGTAAGAATGTTCGCAGATGACACACTGATATATACCAGAGACAAAAACATAAATTACGCATCATTATCACTTCAAAGATTCCTCAAAACACTCGAGACCTGGCTCGCAAAATGGAGAGTAAAAGTTAATACCGCCAAGTCCGAGGCTCTGGTAGTAACCAGGAGAAGACAATTACCACCTGAAAACTTCACCCTCTTCCAAGAAGAAATAACATTCCAAAACGAAGCCAAGTACCTCGTAATAACTATTGACAGAAAACTCACCTGTAAAAAACAGATAGACAAAACTAAGAAAGCTACAAATGCAATTTTCATCTAGCTCTACCCACTCCTCAAAGGACATCAACTCACTCAACAAGCAAAGTTAGCCATCTACAAAGGTATAATTCAGCCCATTATCCTCTACGACTGCGTAGGATGGGGCTACGCAACAAAGACCCAAATCAACAAGCTACAAACAGTACAGAGTAAAATACTGAGACTTATAACTGGAAAGGACATAAGAACCAGAACTGAACACCTTCACGCAATAACCAAGAGCAAAACACTCCCTGAACTATTTAAGGAAAGAAGAGAAAAATTCTATAAACAGAGTGAAGCACACAAGAATCCCATTATAGACGCACTGGGTAACTACGATCTACACGAACAAAGACATTACAAACGCCCAAGGCTGAAGTAGAGAGAAATAGAGGAAGTAAAATAATATATATCACTCACAACTTCACAATCAATTTCATTATTCATAAAGTGTGTTATAGACTAATCAAACATGTATTCTTTTTCAGATAATCATTCACAACCTCACAATCAATTTCATCTCTTCCTTAAATATATAGTTTCAAACATTCACTGTTTTCACCCTCATTCCATGAGGATAGAGGCTAGCAACTGCTGCCTGTAGCTCACAAAGCAATACAGCCCTTTCGCAGGTGACCTAGCTTGACGCTTCTGTCAAGGTGGACATCCTGAGTCGGGCTAAAAACAATCTCAAAACATGTATTATGTACAATTAACACAAATGTAACAAGTCATGTAATATTAAGATCATGCAATGAGGATAAGGGTCTGTGACAACAACCTGTAACTCGCATAACAAATCAGCCAAAGCTTCTTCTACTTGTCAATGACTCTATTGGAAAGTGAGAAAGTATAGGCAACAGGGGAAACCCAGAAAAACTCGCGCAAATGAGACGGACATTTTGAAATGGTCTAAAAGTTCGCCACGTGACCGAGTTTCTGATCTACGTTAGTCCTTAATCGAACGTGTGGATACACAGTTAAGAGTAGTATTGAAATATTTCTCAGATTATTATTTGCTTACAGATAAATTAATGTTTCCCTTAAATTATGTATGATTCTACGTATTTCTAACTGTGTTCAGCTTTTCTAACCAATAATTTTGGAAATATGGGATAACAGAACAATTAAAAGAATGTTTATGAACCCTTTTAAAATAAAACTACCAGATATTTGTGTATACTGGTATAAAGGGTCATTATAATACGTATATTTTCCAAGCCCTCACAATTACCCCTATCCAACAAGACCCAAAAGGATTTTGTAATTATTTTTTTACATAATTTGATTGTGTTCCAAATTCCGTTTTCTCTCTTTTTCAAAACTCTTACAAACCCATTTAATGTAGGTACGATAGCGCTTAACTGCATATCCTACTCAGCTTTATATGTAAAGAGTTATAATACTATTGGTATAAATTTCAACAGTTAACAAGCCATAGCGTAATTATTTCCCGAAAACAAAATATGCAGTTTTATTTATCATATCAAACACACACCATATATTCAATTTAAACCAAGATGTCAACATATTTTCAAAATAAAATTAATTTTCAAATGTCAGTGTGTAGTAAATTACACTAAAACAAAGTTTTGCACCAAAACTAAGTATAAAATGCTATTTAGAATACAAGTATTTTCTACATTTACATTTAAAACATAATAATTAAAGCCATTTTTGATAAATTTGGAATAAAAATAAAAACAATGGACTAAGTTTATAACGGTACGCAAGCACGGTGCAATAAAATACATTTATTACTGTCATAAAATAATAGTTCTAAGCCTATAGGAAATGTAATTCATACTATCACACATTACAATGAAAGTGAAATGCTAAATTCTAAAATAATTTATCAATATTCAACAGTTAAAATAAAATAAAACTTATTCCGTGGTAGTTATTTTTATGGCTGCTTATTCGATGACATGAAAAGCCTGAATTCGAATTTGGATTTGAGATGCAAAAGAAAATTTAGGATTTGGTTTTGAGAAATATGTTATTCGAACCATCTTAACTGGTAGGCATACCTTATTTATTATTTTACGATGTTAAAATTTGTCTTTGATTGCAACATGTTCACGTAATATAGCTAAAAAAACAGTGAGGACAATACGTTTTCGCAATTCGTAGAGTATAGAAGGCTACTACCACCCGCAAACCCTTCCTTGACCTCTGACAAGACGTGTATTAATCACAACTTGTGAATGTGTAGAATGCTAGGCCTCCACTGTGGTTCGGATCCCACGTTAAACTGTAGGTCCTCCATTTCTTCTCACAATCCCCCTACCATTACACATTAGCGTAAGTGCGTATAGCCCGAACGGGTAGTAAGACGTGGTGCTAGTAATAATAATAATACCACCACCTATTATAGTAATAACAAATTGTTGTATATAGCTTGTTTTAATAATTTCATATGTGTTGCTCTAAATTAAGTTTATAGGTTATGAATATGAAATAAGTTAAATTATTGCATTCATTTTATTATGGTGAGCTAATGTGTGAAGTGGAAGCTTGAGATTAGAGGAATAATAAACTCATAGAGTCTAAAACACATCGTGTACAGAACATAAAACCTGCATATATAATCCATATTTTTATTTAAAATACCAATAAACTCCCTAATTTAATATTATCATTACACTCAAAAGCTACTGCGAATCAAATGATAGTTTACTAAAAATGTTAAAACATTTTTTTAGAGATTCATTTAAAAACATTACTTATTCATGTTAATTAATTAGATCTCGTGTAAATGTTCACATTATTTAAAAACTAACCTTCAAACTCTATGGAGTGATGACATCTTAACCTTTTTTTTCCCCCAAAAAATTAAAAGCTTTTTCAAAGGACTAACAATTTTCCTTTTCTAATTAAACCTGTCCAGAACCAGCCAGATCTGATCAGATCTGTGGCAGATCCGCTCATATTTGATTTTTATACTTGGGTTACCCTAAAATTAAAAGTCGTTTAGTATAAAGGGCCAAAAGAAAACAAATATATATATTTTCAATATCAGCTCTAACGATTTTGATTAAAATTCGTATCTAGGCGTTGATTAAGACTATAAATAAAATAACAATTTTCATTTTCTCATGAAAATGACTTTTTGGGTACTTTATAGAAGTTTAAATATTTGCATTTCTGCAACTATTAGAGATACTAAATAACTTAACATCGCAAAATTGTAGTACTATTAAAAATAAGAAAATTTTAATTGAAATATATCTTTATAAAACCAATATTTTTTTAGATATTGGCAAATATATTAATAACATTTTCTGAGCGTTAGTTGTAGAGGATACTACTTAGGTTTTTACGCAATAAATCTCCAATGCCATAGAGTAAGTAACTAAAGTTTCTAAAAAGTTGATGTTTTTTTCTTTTGATTTCTTAGGGGAATTTTTTGTACATCAATGATCTATCGATATCATTTTACACTCAATGTCAATAACTACCTTCTTTATTGGCTTAAATTGTAAATGAAGAATTTAATAGCAATGCGATAACCATAAAATGTCGAAAAATTTAAGTGGAAGTTGAAATTTTAATACATAGTGTTGAACATTGTAGACCCAATATCAATCCTTCTATTTTTGATACAAATATACAGATCCGGACTTTAATTATTAATAAATAAAACAAAAAGTCTAAAGCCTGGAGTGAATTTTTTTTTTACGTAAGTATAACGCAGGTTTTGCTCGACTTTGTCAGTGCATGTTATTTCGTATCACATAATATATTACGAGTTTTGAATAAATATCACCATTTATAAACAGTGGACTAAGAAGTCCGTGTGGAATTCCGTAGTATCTATCCTATCAATGCTTGCTTATTGGCATATATCCTTTACCAGCCTTCCTGGATCGTCACTGTTCACATTTTAATATTAAATACACCTCTCACTTATGATCTTAGCGGGATAGGGATTAGAAGAATAGGTAATTACACTCTATATGTACATACTATTTTGGATGGGGGGAGGGGGGGCTATAGTTATAAAAAAAAACATTTAAATGTGGAAGAAAATTACAATTTGGTAATGAATGGTCCGTAAACGAAAGTTATATTAAATATACATAAAAATTATTCATACGAGGAAAGTACTTTTCTGTTACTATTCCATCATTATGTATATATTTAGAATTATAAATCAGCTAAAGGACTAGGATGGCTTGTGATTATAAAATGCCGTATAGAGTGTATTTCTCTCAGATGAAGATTTGATCTAATCTTATAAAACCATATGATAAAAATAATATTTCTTATTTGAATCAATGAAAAACAACAAAATAATATAATTGGTATGTATATAAGCCCAAGAAATCGATCATATTTGAATACATTTACATAATTATTCTATGGCACTAAGAATGCAAAAGTTCATCGCGAAACTATAAAAGTACGTCACTTACACCAATTTTGAAGCTAGTTATTTCAAGTTCTCCTCATAACACCTTTTCTCTCTTAGTTCATTTCTAAAGTCTACCTTTAATCTTCATTTAGGTCTCTTCCAATTGGGCGTGTCATTCAATACTCTGAACATGGTTCTTGATTTTCTCATTCATGCTGCATTTTCTGATCAGACTAGTCTACGAGAATTGATTATCCTAACAATGCCTTGTGATGAGTTCAGGGTAAGTTAATCATCATTGTGTAACCTATTTCACTACCCAGTAGCCTAATCCTTTTTTGCTCAAATATCTTCCTAAGCACCTTGATTTCAAATATTTACGTTAGTCTCCTCATGGAAGTTAAGATACCACGTTTCATATTATGATGGAGAGAACGTAACCCCCTTGATTATACATTATATTTACAAACAATTTCGAGTGGGGAACATTATCTTATTTTAAATCTAACCATATATTCAAATTTTTTGTAAATTTAAAAACAACTACTTTAGTTTGTTACCTTGCAACAAATTATGCCGACACTGAATTTAATTATTTTCACTTTCTAACTAATGTAATTTTGAACTTTCTTAAACATGGTAAAATGATTCTCTAATATTGTTAATATAAATGTTACCTTGATTTTTATTTTAGTAAGCGAGCGATTCAACCATTGTTGTCCAATCTGTCAGAAAACTGCTTATTTTGTTTCCTTTTTAAATTTAATATAGTTTACTGCTTGCTAACTCGGTACCTTATTTGAATTTTAAGCTATTAATATGTTTTCTTTTAACATATATATCTTTGAAGTTGACTCTGCTTTGGAATTGAAGATTTATTCCTTGAATTCAAACGACGGAAGACTGAAATTACCCGCACCATTTAAACAAAAAGGCGAGGTTTTCAAATCAATCATCTTGAGTGATAATGATGTAATTTTTGTCAGCGGAGTTATAAATTGAAAATATTAAGAGTGAGGAATGTGCTTCACATCAGGAAATATGATTAAATCATATCCTGAAGTACCAAGAGCCTACAGTAATGAAAGTGGGCTTTGCCTATTAATATTTCATATAAATTACTCCGATAAAAATCTCCCCAAAATTGATACAAGTCTTTTTCAAGAAGCCATTCATTTCATTATTGCAACATTAAATGTAATCTAAATTGCATATACCAAAATCCACAATCATAGGTGAGCCAATATACATTAAATCCAAGCTACAAGAAATAATTTAACTCAATCAATTCAACAAGTAAAGAATTTTGATTCAACTAATTAATTATAATATTGATTTATTTATCTTAATTTTCCGGCAGTATGCCCTTCATGTAAACATAATAAATTATTATTTTTACTGAAACTTTAATAGTGAGTATCATAGCAACATTTATTTATACTTTTCGTTGTCTAATTATTATGCATAATTTATTTTATTATATTAAAGAATATTCTGTTTTTGTAATCAAATTACAACAATATAAATTTATTTATTTTTATTCAAAATATTTGGATTCTTGTTAAGTGAAATCTTAATATATATTATATAATAATACAGGTAAGTATTATCTTGAAAAAATTACAGTTTACAGAAAGAAATATATATATACATATATATTTCCTGTAACCTTGAATGATTTCATGCTAGGATTTTATGTTAGGATTAACATGAACATATTCAAGTTAACAGAAAAATATATGTATATATTAATTTCTGTTTACTTGAATATGTTCATGTTAATCCTAGCATGTATCAGTGAAGCTTCGCGGGCATAGTTTAAGGAATACAAAAAATATAAGACAAACAATTGACACAAGTTTTTATTTATGCTTTACTTATTAAAATTAGTTACATTGTTGTTATTTGCTTATTTACATTGTTAAATATTTTGTAAGGTATTGTTGATATCCATGATTAGGCGTGGAGAATTTCGATTGTTGGTTTATTGCCAAAATAGCCAGGTATGTAACTAAACTAAATCCACTCTAGTAGTCCCAGGATCAAGGTATTTCATGCAATTAGCTTAGCCTATTTCTCAGCTGGACCAAATGAAATAACGGGAAGGGACATATTAATTTATAAATTATATATTTTTGCACAATACCCATAATTTTTGCATATTGTGACATTTATAATTCTTGAAAGCAGGTGAGAGGTCAACAAATTCTTGACCTGGTAATAGCATGGATTTTTAGAATGTATTATTTTCCTAATTTAAACTCTAGTTTCGTTATGGCCATTTCAATTTTTTACTAAACATTTAAAATCATTAATATTGTCAAATGATAAGTTATTCGAAGTAATCTTTAAATTATCGTCCAAAATCTTTGTTATCAGTGTGATCATTTAAGTAAAACTTAATCCTTCCTTAGTCGCTTGCATTAACTTAATAGCATACTCTATGGCAGGATTAAAAATTAATGGGGAAACTGTATCGCCTTGTTTTAACCTATAATGTTGCTATAGAGTATCTGATAAGTAACACCCAAATTGAAACCTGTCACGCGTATAATTCGAACATATTTCAATTAGCTTGTTAAAGTTTTGAATAACCTAATCTTGAGTAAAAGTTAATATAATTTGTTTTTCTTAACTGAATCATCGGCCTTTTTAAAATATAAATATAATTTATGTATCTTCATGTTGTATTCCCACTTGTTTTCCCCAATATTTCCCGCACGTTAAACATATAAGCCATTGTTGAGCTATTTAATCAAAAAACTATACATACACTCCCCACCTATTTCTACTGCATATGGAGTAATTAGAGATTAAGGCTGTTCATTTAATTAATTCGAATTTTAAATAAATAGCATTTTGTTTTATAAATTATCCATTTATGAAGAAATTTAAAATTATTATTAAATACAAGAAAATGGCTTGGATCTAATAATTAAATTATACACCAAATTCATTTGAAGGGAAGAGCGATAGTAGGTGATCTTCAAATTTTCTATATATATAAATTATGTGGATGATTAAACTTAGTTATGTATTATACTAATATTTTAATCTATATAATTAATATTGGATTATCAGTAAACATTACATTATTTGTTTATAATGTAACGTTATTTAAAATTTAAAATAGCTTAAGCTGGCTAGTATTTATTAGCCAGTTTAAGCTATTTTAAATTGATAAATGTCAATTTGTAAAATAAAAATACAATGTTAACAATAATCTTTTATGGTATATATTAATAGTTGTGCATTAATAAACATAGTATTAAAACAATTTCACTCGATGAAGTACACTCCATAAGATCCATACGAGCAGTCCAAAGAAGAGAATTTTGATTATTTGGTGTGCGATGAAAAACCTATAAGAATAACCCGTGTATTATTTGTATAGCATGTTTTAAATCTATTTACACAACCATAATATAGTGATACAAAAATATGTAGTTTTTTGCAAAAAAATAATTCAGTATTATATTTTTAAATAAAATTACAATGCAAATAATAATATCACAAACCATGCTAAATCTGAAATAAAAAATATTATAAAATCTATGTATAACACTTAATCTTTCAATACTATAATGAAACTATATTGTGGTACCTAACATTTTTACCTCAAGAGTATTATGGAATTTGATGTTTTCTTTACCTCAAATTAAAATATTTGACTCTTATATTAACTATATTTCCATGTTTTTGTCTGCATGCATCTGGGATATAGTCGAAGCACTTTTGGTGGATATCGCTTAAACTTGATTATTATGACTATCTGGTTATACTTCGACTAGAGATATTTATTTAAATCATAATGATATTTATTTAACTCCTTGATATAAAATTAAGACCAAGTTATTTAAAGGGTTAATGATTTTTAAAAACTCGAGTATGTTCGTAAATATCTTTATTTCAAAATATATATTTATAGAAGTTATTAATTTAGAAATACCACTGTATACTTGATTAAAGAAGGACCATTATCTTTTGGTAGTTTGTTAATAATCGATATTTTAATATATGTAATATGTTGAAAATATATTTCATGACATTATTGATATTATAATGTTATGCCTGTTTGTAAATAAAAAAGGAAATTTAAGTTTAGCTCACTAATTTTTTTTTTAATATTCAAAAATGGCTATAGTGATTCACTTAAAATATAAATCAATTGATTGATTTACATGAAAATAAATACAATGAGATTTGCTTCGGAGAAAAACTAATTAAAGCGATTATTCTTATTAACACCATATTTTTAATTTTTTGTTCCAAAATATAAAATACTTATTGATAATGTAAGATTGTCTCGAGGGTTTAAAATAAATCTTAAAGGAAATATTTAGGCATTTTTTGCCCACTAAAAATATATTATTTAACCAACTTTTTAGAGGGTGGCTGATTTGAATGAACACGTTTATTAATTTATTAACTATATTGATTTTGTAATCTTTTTCCATGTATGAACATATTCTATGAAATGTTGTCATTTTAAATGGACAGTTTACTTATATATATTTTAATGTTTATGAAAAGTTGTTTAAGATGTAAAATTGTTTTAAGCTTCCGTTAGGTGGCTTATACAAATACCATTATCATATCCAGGCAAAAAATAACCTAATACAACTTTATTGCTTGTCAAAATCACAGGGAATGTAGCAAAGAACAGTGACAGCTAAGCGGTTGATGAATGTTTGTCCAAATCTAGATTTTATGTTCTTTGAACAGACATTTTAATCATTTTTATGGAATTGGAAATTTTGACACAATAGTGTGTATATATTCATTGATTAATGTTAAATATATCATACATATATAATAGTAAACTATTGAAAATAACCCCTAATAAATGAAGAAGATACTTCAGAAAACTTTATTCTCCACTGGCAGAATAACTAGCTAGTAAGTCTGCAGTATAAAAATAGAAGTAATTAACTATTCCTGGTTGTTAAGGATCATTAAAGACAAAATTTAATCGAGTCGAGAAACAAAAGCACATGGGTTTTTGAGGTGGACCTTTTTTAATTATTGCAGTTCTTTTTTGACATGCTAGGGATACAATTTTTAATGGAGGCCATTTTTTAACTTTGGCGTTTGGCCGTCATTTGACTAAATGGTGGACGGTCCTCACCATATGAGAATACTTAAATAGTCTGGTTATGGTCTTATTCTTTTTAATCTTAGTTAGCTTTATTTAGTTTTTATACTATTTTTTCTTTGTTTAAGTGAATCAATAATATAAAAGAATAAAATGAATATTTCCAGTCCATTAAAATCAATAAAGAGACAAGATTTGTTGGTTTAATTGTCACAAGAACCAACCGGGAAGAAAATTAAAGCTAATTGATAATATGAATTTTTGATATGTGAAAAATAAACTATGTGCAAAAAAAATTCAGTTCAACAATTAAACCAGGACATTTAGAACAACATCGCAGATAAAGTACAAGAATGGAAGGGTTCGGGGATGAACTAGTATGATACTCATGAAAAAATACAGGTTGACGCTCCAACTAGGAATAGTTGGCCATATGCTAACAGGGGTACAGGATTATCATGGAGAATCTGTCCTTGAAGCAATGTGCAGAAGATGCTGAAGAAGAATAAGAATGTGCAATGTGGGAGAAGCTGCTGCAATTTCTAATCCTCAAACAAAATAACCACGTGCACGAATTATCTACAGGTTTTACTCATATGACTTGCGTTATTTGTACCAAAATCTTGGAAGGAAAAATGTAAGAAACAACCTTTGTGGAAGAACACCAGTGTAGTATCACAGAGTGGATACACTAGATGATTGGAAATCTTTCTCAAAGGGGGTAAAATGTGTTAAAGATGAGCAAACCAAGAATGTACTTCAAGCTCTAATTACATGCTCTGACAATGCTGGTGGGATACTGAAAGATCTGCGTTGGATATTCGATATCATAAGGATTGCTGGAAGACGTACTCTAAACCATTGTACAACCAGAATGTTAGTGATACTAAAAAAGAACATCGTCAGCAACGACTAAAATGGATGTCAGTAAAACAAAGTAAGGCATTCAATCAACTGTGTAATATATTGTTGAGGGTTTGGACATAATCAAAGTTGTATACACACTCAGGGACTTACTATACGAATGTGAGCAGAGATACACCTAGATAACAAACGAAGACATTAGGAACTGGCAACGACAACACAACTTACGTTCACTTCACCAAAAACTGGAAACACACAAGTGAAAGGATATTGGTTTACAGTTGATTTAAAAACCAAATGAGTTTTTTTCCTAAGTATGGGGGATCATATTGTCTAAAGTTTTCTGATTAGTAGGAGCACGAACACTTTCAACTTGATACAAAATATTGGTAAAACTCTATATGTTAAGCATTCATAAATGTTTGTACTACAATGATACTGACAGTTTGAAAAATGGCAAGGTACAGTATCCCTGATGATGTTTACATCTTAGTAGCTTTGCTTGTGGATCCTCATTCTAAAGGGGAAGAATACCAAGCAGTGGTTTTGGGTACGATTTAAACCAGCTCTATGTTTCCTTTCTGAAGGTTTGATGCATTTAATCACATAAAAATGCCAACCAATCAATCAATGTATACACAACTTGACTGGCAACAAAGAACTATTTGCTGTATTCAAAAATTTGATATTTGAAAATTTGTTATGACAACGTAGGTACTCAATGCGTTATCATCAAATGCGTTAAGAGGAAAGCAATAAGGCCAAATAAAATCAAATGGGTTGAGATGCCCTTTTATGTTTACTACAAATTCCATCAGGTCAGCCTGTAAGATTTGTCATGGATAATGATGATTTTTGATCAGATGGACTAACAGGTTCTGAGAATATTCATTACGCTAACATCAAAATGATGCAACCAATATCTTCTTTAGGTGAAGCAAGTACCGTTGGAATAGCATTAAATCTACCAACGCCTGAAGTCAGAAAAGCTCAAACCTGTCATTTTTTCACCAAAATCTCTAGCCACAATGGCGTATGCAGCAACCCACAAAAAAATAAATTTGAATCAAGTAAAGAGACAGCAACTGTACACTAATTAATTCCTCACACACTTTTGCATGTGTTATCAGTGGAAGGAAATATTCCCTCATATAGTGATTACTATTATGACCCACAGCCACCAAGCAAATAAATTATCTAAAATGTGTTAGATGCGTTACAGAACACACACAAAAAATTCCACTAATTAAACTTTTTGTTGGTCAAGCAGTATATAAATATACGAGGATAGAAGAATATCTATGTGAAGATAAGGAGAGATGGTATTTCTAAAAGTGTGTGTTAGTTGGATTTAACACATCCTAATGTTTTAGGAAATAAAGTGGCAGGAAGTGGTATCGAATAGCTAGATGTTGCTTTAGGTATGGCCGCTGCATTCAGTGTAAATCAAGCATTATCTGGAAACCACTACAACAGGAAAATAAGTCTACACAAAATGATAGCAAATGTTTTATTATGGATGATTATTAAAAGATTTGTTGAGAAACAACCAAACCTACTTATTGGTTTAGAACACGTTTTTATCATGAAAAATTAAGAACGTTAGTATTTGTTGTATCAGATCCATTTAACAAATTCGTGCATGTGATTTTTCAATAATTATATCTTAAAGTCTCAATCTGATATGAAACAATTTTGGCTCTCTTAAACCATTGACGTGGAAATCGTGTTTCAGCATTACCATCGTCTATGGAGTGGAGTAAGTTTTGAAGAATACTTTGGTAGTTATCATTTTTGAACACAATCCTAAATAATAATTTTAATAAGGAACGTTACACAATTAGTCATGTTCTTACTGACGGCACTCAGTAACTTTACTCATTTCCTCCCAAATTTTTCCATCTATCTTCCATTTTTAAATACTTCAAATCTCTTCAACATTATATACATATAACATTTTTGAATACTGTTTAGAATTTTTTTTAATTTCACTTTACGACACTAGTCAATCTTTTACTGAGGCTTAATTTATTTTGAAAAATAATTATAAGTCGTCAATGCACTTTCACTGGCTTGGTCCACATTTTCATATTAAGAATTGTCAGTACATCAGTTTCAAATCTTTATATTTTTGTGCCTAGATATTTGTCGCAAAACCTTTGCTCTACTAACGTTGTACGGCAGCATTCATTACCTGCGATACCCCTCCTCTTACTTCTGGTAAATGTCCGCCATAATAGGGGACGAGAAGATGCACACGGCCTCAATATACTCATTTTCATTGATTTTCAAGTGTAAAACTAATTGCCTCAAGACCAGTTCCTGAAATTATCATGAATAAACAGACCCAGAACCATGGAAGTAGTTATTGGGTTGGGTTTTCTAAGAATCTGTATATTATTGTTATTAACTTTCAGAGCAGACTTGTTGTGTTGTACTTAATGCAACAATATCAACAAGACATACTTTTGAAGAATCAACTGCCATCCAGAATTTGTTTCATTGAGGATTAACGAAGAATTGCTGGTAATTCATGAAGTGAAATATTCTCTGGGCTCAGACCCATTGGACTTAAGTCAACAAAATATTCGCTCACTTTGTACTAGACATCCAGTGCGTAATAAGTAGTCAAGAGTCTGCACACAGCCCATGACAAGAGTAATGCCATGGCAGAAACAATTTTGGACTGACTTTCTTCAGGAAGTTGATCGCTGCACGATCCTATCAGCAAAAGTAAAATCAAAACAATAACGACATAGACTATGTCTACTGTAAAGAGCAAGCAGGGACTGATGACATTGGTGGACAAAGCTGCAACTAAGCAGGTCAGCTATATCATAACGAGTAAAGACATTCCTATTATGCCTCTGCTGGATACCATGCAATATAGAATAACAACAGTGTGCCTATCTCTTTTTAGAGGTGACTGTGTGTTCCATAAGCCAGTAAAGTCAACATTCATGCTAGTTTTAATTCTCCAACCGGTGATGCCACAACCCCTTTACCATGCCGTCATAGATGTCAGAATGGCATGGAACAAGTTTCCATACTGCATTACTTAGGATCGTTATGACTCCAACTTCTACAAGTACATACTAAGTTGCAATCTTCAAGCAGTAGCGTTTCACTTAGTCATTGATATTTACAACGAAGAAATGTTGATTGATAGTACCAAACATCACGAGCAAAAACGTCGTATGCAGTCGTATGGGTTTGTCCAAACGTTTACCATGATTCTGGCCATAAGATACCTACAGGGTGTGAGTGGGGTTTATTTCGGTCAAGCCTAAGAAAAAACAGAGGCTGTAATATTTCCTTCTGAATCACTGGCAAACCCATGAGCCCAATTCTGACTAGTATTATACCAGGTATTTTCTCTGGTATGATCTCACATCCAGAGAATGCGATCTTTGATTTGAAGCACCATGGTAATGTGAAACAGATACTAGGTTGGTGTTCTAAGCAGCACAGTTAGTCGAGTCTCATCCAGTTGTTCTTAATTTCAAAAACACAGATACTCGTATATGGGTTAATGCTTCTTACATCAGTCACCTAACTTAGCAAGACATGTACATGTAAATCAATAAATTGTGAAATGGTTCAGCGTTCTACAACTATAGCTCATTGTTCTTACAACAAGAAAAAGCAAATGCTGCTCTTGGAGTCTACACATCTATCGGTTGTGACCGAGTAGGTTTCGTTGGCTTGTAAAATATTACATTAATGAAGTGCATTTTTAAACCAAATAATATGACAAACCTACTGATAAAACAGGAACTTGGAGTTAAAGATAGGAAGATCTAAAATGACTCATTGAGAAAACTACTTCGTGAAGCCCAAGTACGTAAGGTGGCAGTTGCGAAATTATGATTCTTCCAGGTTGCCTCCTGACTAGGTTTCATTCAGCCTCCTTACGAGGTCTCATTCAGACAACACTGTCTTCAAAGTCACTTGCAAGCTTATGAATATAAGAATGCAAAGCTTAAAAAATGGCTGCTCTCTACTAAATTTAAATTAGAATTTCACCAAAATGGATTGTGACCTGAATTCAAGTCCAGTTGCCACCATCCTATGAAACACTTTCAGGGGAATCTGACGTGGAAACAGAAGCATAAGAAGAGGAATTTAACGCGATTGTTTATTATTCATCCATGTAATACAGCGATAAAGATGAATAGTTCACAGATTGATTGCAAGATGAAATTTATGTGATGTTGCTTTCTTGTACTACGAGAATACTTACTTATGTACCTTTCGCAACATCTTGATCAACAACACTACAGTCTATTTATCCTATTAGGGCATTATACAAATGAAGTTATTTCATATTCAATGATATTACACCAAAGTCAACTTTCATATTAAAACATTTTTATAATGGATTTTTTTCTTCTTTCTTTCATATTTGAACCGGTCATATAGTGAAATGAATACAATTATTTAATACATATCAAACGGTACCTTAAACTTGAACATTGTCCAATTACTTTGGCCGATTATACTGGTTTCTCATATCGTGAAGAGCAGTCACCATTTTTTTAAATTGCTTTAAAAAAAATCAGCCAAACACCGAAATTATAAATGTGGCTCTCACGCTAAATTTCATCCTTAGTATGTCAAAATTGAACTACAGTCAAAATAAATGGTCCCCTCAAATATTGAATGGGCTGTGCTTTCTCGAACATACTATACACACCTATTTTGAACATAAAATTAACAACACTTGTTATTAATTCAATTTATAGTATATTGAATTATTTATTAAAATAGATAGAAAGAATATGTAAAATTATCCTTAATTAAAGCATGCCTTACAATTTATAATTACTTACTTCATATGGCGAATTTTTCCTTCAGGAATAGTATCGACTGATTCTTTGAATAGATGAATTCTGCCACCATCAATAAGTCCTCTGAGGTAATCTTTCCAAATTATTTCATTGCTATTGAAATAGAAAATTTCCTTGTCTGATTCACTCAAAGAATTATACAAGCTCAGACATTTGTGGTTGTCAAAGTCCCATTCAAATGTTGTAAAGTATTTCATTGAATGCATATATTTGTCAACTTTTCTGTATAATTTAACTATCCTGCAAAACATAGATGAATAACAATCAATATTTAATATTTGAACCAAATGATTTATTTATGACTAGACCCTTCACCCCCCCCCCCTTGCCGCATTATTATTTTCAACACATAAATTGAAGAATCATCAGAGAAACTACTATAAAATATGAGTGACTATCGACATTTTTATAAGGAATAAATTAAATTAAAAAAAAATATATTTAAATTTTCAAATTAAAATATAGCCTATGTTACTCGCTGATAATGTAGATTTATATTGGTGAAATAATTTTTTAAATCGGTCCAGTAGTTTTTGAGTTTATCCATTACAAACAAAAAAAAATCTTTCCTCTTTATAATATTAGTGTAGATTTTAATAGAATGTTACTTTTTTTTTCATAGATAATAAAGTTAATTTATATTCATAGTAAAAATGAATTAGTTATTTAACAAAAATTAGTTTTAAAACTATGGTATATCATAATTTGCAGGTGTATATTAGTGTATGAAAAATATTACATTTTGTGTAAATTTTTAAAAATTCAATGAGATTCATACCCCAGTTTCTAAATAATGCAATTTATTTAGTGTAATAGTGCTTTAATTTAAAATACTAGCTTGTTTGGAAAATTAAGTAAAAATTACAAATTGTTTATTTCTATTTAAGTAATTTTAAAATGCGTGTATTGGTTGCAAATGCTTAAGATAGTACAACTGATTAACTGATATTATTTTCAAATCTGTAGATCCAATTTATTTTATATTATATTTCATGATTTCTTTCTTGATTGTATTATAATTTTACCCGCCTCGGTGGCGTAGTTGGCTAACGCACTAGTCGTGTTGAGCTCGACCGCCAAGGACGGGGAGATCGAGGCTCGAATCTCGGACGAGTGAAATGGGGGTGGTTTTCCCTAAATAGTTTTCCACTCTTATTCCACGAAAATGTGGGTTCACTTCCACTAACTCAACCTTCCCAACTGCCAATCCATTAGCGTAATTACTTCTTAAAGCGTATAACCCGAACGGGTAGTAAGACGTGGTGCTAAATATTAATAATAATAATAATATATTTTAATTATATATATTCTACTGACGTGCATAAGGGGTCCAGTATTATTGAGATGTTTTCCTTTGTGTAGGCTGCCCTAAGAATTATTTATATACACAATAAAACAACGAGGTCCGAATTAATGTCAATACTACATTTTGTTCCTTGATTAAATGTTCAATGTATTGGTGAATAAATACGGGAGTTTCTAACTATGGTGACACAAATCTAGGAATTATTCAGCAGAGACTCGACAGTAGACGATCAATGTGGTTACGGCTTATAAAATTTATTTGATGAGGCTTGATACATTTAAATTTTCATAAATAATCATCATAATGACAAATATGTAGTAAAGTGATTTAAATACAAACCGTGTAGTGAACACCGTGCAAACGCGTGGAGGAACATTAGTGGAAGCGAATTGACTTCTCGGGTATTGACCCAGTTCTTACTTACACTAATACGGGTTGCTGACACGATGGTTTAATTTGTGACTTAACTCTTATTCTAGATACAGCTATAATTATATTAGTCTTTGTCTTTACATTTGCCTAATAATCTTTCTAGTAATTTTTCCAATAAAACCCTAAAATTCTGTTTGTATTCGATATTCTTAATAACTAATTAACCTTCGCTTTGCAGCCATATCGACAAGAAGCATCTTGCGAGTAGCGAGCAACAACAAAATTATAATTAATAACAATAAAAAGGCTCTATGTTTTATTTATTAATACGTTTACTAGCTTACATGGGATTCTTTCCTTTGAAGATTAAGAGAAGATCAAGTATAGCCCCTGGTATAACATGAATGAAGATGGCAACAAAGCGGAACCAGAACGAACATTCGACGCTGGTCATAGAAGGACACCAAATGGACTGTTTGGATGGTACCTCATGCATTCTCTCATATAATATTTTTTCAGATTTTTCAAAGGTAATCGCGTTCATCCCACACACGCTGTTAAAAATAGGAATTTCCTCGTAATTTCTGAAACAAAAATTTAGAAATAATTAATGGTTTTTACCTAGTTTTATGGTCACGAAATATATTTGGATAACATTATCACAAAGTATTATAATAAGAACAAAATTAAACAAAGCCTTTTAACTCTTTAAATTAAACTGAAGATTGAAGTTTTACTCCAGAATTCAAACATATATTCTTTTCACCTCAATAATTAACTACTAATAAATAATAACGACTAATCATGAAATAAAATTTAGATTATGTTTGTTTAAGATATTTCAACTGTTGTTGTCGTAGTGTATTCCACAGAGCTGGGCAATAGTCGGAAATTTGGTTCACCTAAACACTTTCTTAAAATTTCGAGATAGAAAATAGCCTGGATTTATAATTAAATACTTCAGGACCACTAAGCATTCGGAATAATAACCGTAAGTCCGAATTAAGTTAAATAAAATTGTGGTTACCATTCATGTGTTGAAATGTCGACTTTGTGATTGGGAATATTTTTTGTTGCAATTAATTATTTATAATGAATGTGCCCAAAATATACATTTTATATTATTCAAATATATGTCTAATGTAATACAAATTACCTACCTGCACGTCTTATCATTGAATGCTAGATTCTATTAAATTTTAAACATTAATTCAGGGATTATAATATATAAGCAATTAGATTTAACCTGATCTTAATAAAGGTATAAGATAATGAACAAAGAAGATGATATTACATATACATATTTTTACATTGTAGATTTATAAATCCCTCAGATTTAAAAATATAATTGCTACCATAAGTGATATAGTTAGCATTGCTAGCTAAAAATAAAGTTATGTGTCAACGTTAAAATTGTGTTGCTCCTTTATCTATAATATACTTATAGCTCATACGATATGTGATAAGAAATAATACACATTGTTATAGGAACATTATGTAAAATAATTACATATATTTACTAAAAACCATACATGAAATACTATACACTTTCCCATTAACTTATTATTGGTATTGTGTATTTTTAACTTCCCATTTTCAAAAGCTATATCTAAATAAATATATTTGCCATTTGCACTAAAAGATTTTATATAAAAGATTTTTTTGAAATAAATGTTTGCTGTTTATTAAATAGTCCTACAATTATAATACCTGGAATATTTGACATAACCGGAGAGGAATTTTTTTTGTCCCAGGTGCAAGAAGAAGTTCTATATAAACTCTCCAAGATGAATGGATTGACCTCCAAGCAAATTCAATTTTATGGGAAACAAAATAGTCTAATATGTTTTATCTCTAGGTAGTTGCTGCTATAATTCCTCCAGGGATGTATTTTTCTCGTCCAAACTCTGTTTCATACGAGTAATTTGTAGGAGTTTGACTGAATCATGTCAAGATTCTGGAAACAGCTTACTGTGGGGTTTTGGGGTAAAATAAGCCGACATAATTAAAAGAGGGGCAAAACTACGCCCAAAGAATTTTGTTTCATGTGAGAACTATGTGGAATATCAGAACAAATCGAATAGGTAAAATAAATATGCATTTAAATGTTTTAATGGTCCTCCTAAAAATATTTGAAAACTAAAAATGTTTGTCAAGTACACCCACAATATATACAACCACAAGCATTACTAAATAAAAATGCGTACTTTATAGAAACTCATTCAAAAAAATATAACAAAATATTAATATTTTGTATTAAAAAAATCTACAACGAACATCATATATTTAATATCAAATGTATGTGAAATATTTTACAACATATAATATCAAAACGTCATCACCATAAACTGAAAGTCATTCGTACTTAAAATAAAATTTCAGTAAATAACTCAACACAATAACTAAAAACAACTAAGCATTCAAAAACACAATAAATATATTCTATGAATGTTGTTTTAAACTAATATTATAAATTATATAATAATTTAGAAATACTAACTATTTACTGACAGAATATCGAGATAAATATATGTGTCTTACTCCATGGATTTTTTTACATTAAATGTAAATACTACAAAAAAGTTAATTTAGTTATTAATTTGAAATATTTATACACACTACCTTTTTGATAAAATAAAGTATGTATACTAAACAAATTAGAAGCAGAATTGCATATTCTAAACTGCATAAAAACAACACTTTTGTCGTTTTCAGATGGTCTTAAAAGGTCTAAATCCATAAAAATCTCAGAATAATTTTGTTTGACGAGATCAATATTTGTTCTATGCGGAGGGAGGAATGCGTAGGAATTAAAATACCAATAGCCATAATAATATGTAATAGATTATAATACTAATAATCAAATATTTATATATTTTAGTCAAAGGACATATAATTTGGTTGACATTAATTACTCATTTTGAATCTATTTAAGTTTTAGCATAATATACGTTTAACCTAATGCCAACTAAGAAGTTATATTTATTATAATACCAACAATAATTTCAATGAAATAAAACCTTCAAAATTAAAATATATATTGAATGCTATACATGGAAATAAATTGATAAAAGCTTTTACCTAGTACCCACGTCATAGGCAGCCACTATAATACCATTAATAACAAGATCACCAGGTATTATGTCTGATTTTAAATTGCCCTTCCTGATTCCTGTTTTTAATAAGCCTGCGCCAATTCCGACCACCGCTCCATTAGGACCGTAGATGTTGTCGATCCAACCGATTAAGGGTTCTTTGAGAGTTCCGGCCACTAGAACACATCATATTAGATTTATTATACTTATTTAAGTATACATTTATAAACATACAATTTACATAATAATAAAGTTATTTTAATAAATTGATAGTAAAGGGCTAACAGGTCCTTAATATAATACATATTTGCAAAATGTTAATATAAAGTTACCTTTATATTTGGTAAAAACGTTAGATTTAATATTTTTATACGATTTAATTATTTTTTTTACATTTTATTTTTATGAGTATTGAGTTACAACCCAATATCAATAATAAAGACAACTAATAAAGTTTATAAGTCTACTTTCACATAATCATATGTAAATTTATGTAATCTGAAATTGTCATTATTTCTATATTGACCTATTTTCAATACCTATAAAATAACACTAATAATATAGTAAATGTTGTCATTGGTAAACACACAACAAAGTAGATTTATACATTATAAAAGTGTCTTCATTCTGAAATCCTATATCTGGATCAATGGGATTATGGACAAAGTGCTAATTTGGTCTGATACACCCTGGGTTTGAACACCAACTAGTTGCACTGAGATGTTTTGGCTAAAGTATTTACAAAAAATAACTTATAAAACCTTCGTCGGTAAAAGTATTTTTTTTAATATTCTAATAAATGTCACTAAACATGGGTTTTCAGCATTGAATAAGATAATAAATAGTTTGAAAATGTGATTTGAAATGGTCTGTGAGCCGAACTCTTATGTGGTATTAACGGGGGGACGGGGAATGAAGCTTTAAGGACTAGGTATACTTGTATTTAATAATATTTAAAGGAAATAAACGCGTTATCTAAACTGTTTTGTATTGTTCTTAATCCAGTCTATCAAATTAGCATGGTCATAATATTTAATTTCACTAAGGTAAGCTAAGCTTTATTCAATTAAAATATTCATATATGAAAAAGCACAAATTACTTGTTTTGAAGACTCAAAAAATTGTAAAATCTTAATGATAAAATTAAGCTGTATAACCACTTGAAAGTATGATCATCTTAGGTAAACTATCTAAAAATATATATATATATATATATATCATAAAAGTTATTGAGAAGTCTTTTACTAAATTTATCTCCCTCTTCAAAATGAAGAAATTAATTGAAAAATTTGCAAACATTTTGAATGTTTTAACATCAGATTAGCTCACAAAATTATTTCCACACTAAAATCAAGACCGTAGCCATGCGGCATTTCAGGAAGTATAGCCATAAAAAAAATATTTCTAACATGAAATAGATTTAAAAAACTATCATAAGTTGATTTCTATGTTAGCTAAGGATAGGGATTTTAATGATAACATTTGTTTAACATTTAGAAACTTACATAGTGGCAACACGTTCCAAGTCTGAAAAGATGGTATAACTGGTGGCGTAGTCGTGAAAGTGAGTAGCATTGTCCCCAGAAAATATTTTTTCCCCTGGAAATATACCCCCCCCCNCTAGGGTAGCCAACATTTATAAAAACCAAACTGAGTTAATACTACTTCAAATAGTTTCTAAAGAATTATACTTTAATAAGAAAGTTCCCGGGACAATTTCAATAGCTAAAGGTGTCCAATCATCAAATTATTGATGGGGAGGGGGTGCTTCCATATCACTTTGAGGCTGAGTGAACATGTTCCTTAAAATCTATCCCCTGTGGAAATAAGGTTTTCCTATCGCTGACCAAATTCAGATATTCTTATAGATGATTTTGACTTTCTCTTATATAATCTGAGGTTTAAAATTTTGTGTTTGAGCAAAGCGTTGAATACCCTCCTACAAAGTCCAAAATTGTATTCAAATAGAGGGATTTCCAAATTTACCTATGCAACACAGAAATATTTAAAGTGTTGAACAATCACCGGAAGAAAAATGATAAGGGAAAGTTGTCTGTGATCAGGATACATTCTGTTTTTTTATAGGAAGACCATTATTTTAAATCTGTATGATTAACATGAAAACTTTTGATAATTTTATAATTAGTGAATCTAATAAAATAAATCAAATTAATGCTATATTTAAGTGAAATTCAATCAATGTTAAGTGTTGAATGTAGACTTCCTATGAAAACAAGGTAGAGACAAGCCACTATTCAGTCAACTCTGTCTACAAATCGAGTCATATAGTAACGAACCGTTTCGATAGTCATAAAAATTATATAAAATTATTTTTTTCATAGGTATCCAAGTGTCAAGTCAAGTTAAGTTATCTGAAGCTGTCACATTTGATATAAAATTAAAGCCGTGAAAATAAAGTTAGTAAAATTGTAAAATAGTTTCAATTTTGACTCAAAATGTGTGCATTACTATTTTCAAAATGCTGCTGTCTATATTTTCAGAAAGTGCAAGCAGTTTGGAGTTGAGACTTGGACCCCATTATACCCTCAAAGCTTATCCTATCTCCAACTTCTTTTTATTCTGTATTTGCAGACTCATTTTCAAAGTGTTCTCTGAAATAGAGGTCAAATATTTTTCAGTTGAAATGTTTTACTGTTCTATTATCTAAAAGACCTACCCGCTTCAATAGTTATACCTACACACACTAATACCTCCTATTTCGTTGTCAATATATCGTTTTAGTTTACTGACTGGTGATAAAAAACAATTGTTTTAAATCTACCTAAAATATTAGAATAGTGGCAACAATCTAACTCATGTATTCTTTTTTTGTCTAAACCATAAATAAAGCATGTTTTCTGTCAACATTTGGGATTGTGTCTTAAACCCGAGAAAAAACCACTGGGTTTTCTCCTTAAACAATCGTTTTGTAACTTAGATAGAAACATATAATCGTGTTGATAAATTTCCTCGGTAAAATAATTTTTGTAGATACATAATAAACAAAGTCAAGAAAAATAATATAATATTTAAATATATATCAATTTTATGGGTGTCTTATAAAAGCCTTTTTCACATATCACTTTTTATAAGAATAACAAAACAGCTATATTAAATTTGATTTGATTTATTGGTTTGTATAATTTCAAAGGAATTTTAAATGTATATTACTATAGTTTCGGACAAATTATGTTTTTTTCTAATTACCTTGTGAAGGTCTAACAATTGATATTGGAAGATCACTTGCAGTTTTTCTAATAATATTTTCTGCGATAGCTTTAGTAAATGTATATGTGTTCGGCCAATCTCCAAGAATCCTGAAATTTGGTTAACAAAATGAAACAATTAATATTCGTAAGAACTTTAAGTTATTTAATTTATATTATATAAAATATATTAATTCCTGAAGGGTTCGATCTTAAAAAGATAAGGTAGTATTAAAAAAATACCTGATATTTTCAACATCAATAGCAGTGTAGGTATATATATACTACTATTGATGTTGAAAATATCAGGTTAAAAAATATATATATATCACAAATATAATAATTTAAAAAATAAGGATGTAATATCTCCAACAATTTAAAGCATGAATCTATGTGGGCCTGCAAATTAAATTGGGAGATTGTTTCTACATGGCATATAACTCCATCAAGTATATCTACCTTTAAATACTCTAATAGTGTAAACCAAAGGGTGGTTAAATTTGGAGAAAGTGTACCCATATGTATATTGTGAGAGAAAGTATAACCATCTATGGAAAATTACCCTCAATCATACCAGCCGGTATTAAAATCATTGCAACCTCTTGTCACAAACAGCTTAGTACAAAGGGTATTTAATGCCCGGGCAGGTAACGATTTTTGCACACTCTAGCTAGTGTAGGAATAAAATTACATATAATAAAATTCTTCATGACGCTATAGGATGCAAAAATTAGTGAAATAAGAGTTTAGGAAGAAGGAAGATTAAAATATTTGATGACATGAAGGAAAGAAAGAAATTCTGTAGCTAAAGGAGGAGGCAGAAGACAGGTCGCATTTGCAGTCTAACTTTACTGACAAAAGGAATGGACCTGTCTTTAGACAAAGCACATAATAAATATACTAATACTAATATGAATAATAATAATCAGTCTAAGAGCTTAAATAAAAATAGGGCTGCAATATCAATATGGTAAAAACGCAGCAATATAAAGAAACTTGAGTAAAAGCTCGTTAACCATAACAGAATCTAGCTAAAGCAGTGTACTCCTAACCTAACGAAATACATTGAATAATTTACAATCATAATATAATAATTAGTAACATTAAGGTTTCAATAATTATTTTAGTAATAATTAGTGTAAATATTTTATCAAATTATTTTAATTTATTTAAATCTATTTTTTTTTTACCGAATGAAACCTTTAGAACACCCCTTTACCAATATTACACTTTACTCCACTACCTTGTTACGCCACTGGTCACAACAAAACAATATTATACTATATTTTAGTTTAGTCCGTATGTCCAATGATGAGGTTAATTTCTATGGTTATAACTAAACCGTAACGTCAATTAGTAAAGTTTATAGAAGGTAATGTAAAATAAGTTAAAGAAAGAATGTGTCTCAAAAATCTCTTCAAAGCTTGCCATTGTCGAAGGATAAAACAATGGTTTCTAGGATTGATCATTCGATGGTCCCCAATTTCAATTATCTCCACAATGTTTGTATTCGAATAACCTAAATATTAAAAGGGGTGGGTGAAGTTTCAAAATACCAAAGTCATAGTTAGTATCCAAATCTTAGAAGCTTCGAAATCAATACCCATAAAAACCTTTGTATCTTCTAAAAGATATCTTAGAAAGGAAAAATACCTAAATTTTTTTAAAACCGAATTAAATATGTCATTTAAATGGCATATTTTAAAATAAAAATTAAGATATTTAGAACTACTACTGAACTAGAGTACTACTATTTTAACACTGCCTAGTGAATAAATGACATCTCTAAAGTAATCACATATAAAACAAGATATGTAATTATTAATAATAAAGTTTGGTTTATTTTCCCTCAAAACCCCTCTCATTAAATAGATGTGCTGCACTTAATGGACAATTCAAAATTATATAATGTGTAATCTGACAACAACAAAACTTTGTACTTTCAGGACTGGTTTCAGTTTATTTGTGTGGAAGATAGATTTTCACAATTTATCAAAGTTACCAAAGGCTTAAACGTGACTCCTGTCACAAGTACTGCTTGTGAATGAACTTTTTGTAAACTGATTTCGGCCAAGAATAAACTAGAATTATTCAGGACCACCTGGTTAAGTTGATGCTTCGATATATTTAACAATTTGGATGTTGATTTAATGATTTAAAATCTAGAATCTTTATGTAAAAAGGTGTAATAAGTGCAAAATGGTAGATAGTTAATATGATCAAAAAAGGATAAGTAAATATGGTTAAAGTATAAAAAGGAATAAAAGAGTTAAATGGGATATAAGGGGGAAAAATCCAAATATTTTTAGAATTCTTTAAAGGTAAATAGGGCAAAAAGGGCAAAAGTGGTAAAAGGAATATAAACGAGAAAGTTTCAATAGAGAGAGAAAGATAAAAAGTAAATAATATCAAATAGGCTATAAAAGCTAAAGACGTAAAAAGAGGCAATACGGGAACAAGGGCAAATTCTCCAAAAAGGTATAGAGAACAAAAAGGGAAAAAATTTCCAAAATTAAGTTATATAGGACAAGAGGGGCAAAAGTAATAAAGGCGAAAAGGATCAAAAGAGCAAAAAGGGTAAAAGGAAAATTTCCCGATAGGGCAAAAAAAGTTAAATAATAAAGCGGTTAAAGAGCCAATATGACAAAAAGTGTAAAAATGCCAAAATATTTCAAAAGTGTACAAATGTTAGAAAGGACTTAAAAGTCAAAAATCACATTTAGGGCAAAAAACGTAAATGGAAGGAAAGGGGTAAATTGGATAAAAGGGGTCTAAAATTCTAATATTTTTATTAGATATACTTTTTACCCTTTATACTCTTTCTGCCCCTTTTGTTCTTTCTACAAATTTAATATTTCTACCCTAACATTAAATCCTCTTTTCCCATTTGTCCTTATTTGGTTTATTGCCCTGTCTACAC
The DNA here is from genome assembly GCA_902151425.1 of Timema shepardi. Classification (NCBI taxonomy): domain Eukaryota; kingdom Metazoa; phylum Arthropoda; class Insecta; order Phasmatodea; family Timematidae; genus Timema; species Timema shepardi. The sequence continues at coordinate 39,108 of CABFVX010006307.1, forward strand.
TTTTAACCTTTTAAAGTGTTTTATAACTTGTACCCGTTTTATTTGTCTTCTTTAACCTTATTTTAAAAACAAATTGATAAGCTATACCTTTTTACATTTAAAAAATATTTTTTTGCTCTTTTTCACCCCATGCCAGAAAAGTTTATATACGATAAATCTAATAATATTTCTCCGGGGTGCGGGGGCTATAATTATACAAATCGCTTTAAGTGAGGTAGAACAATAAAATTTGACAAACATGTAGAAGTACTACTCCAGATATTCAAATAAGTTCTAAAGACTTAAATTTCAGAGTCAGAGTGAGCGAAATGAGGGAGGTTGTATTACACAATTTCAAAACTAATTAAAACACCTACTTACCAGTGTGGTATATAACAATATTAAGCAGAAATAAAACTTTACTGTACCATAAAATCTGATAACTTTAAATTTTAAAATGGAACTCTGGGAAATAGGAAATTAGGTGTAAACAGGAAAACAAGCTTTTAGACACGATGGTAAAGAATTGTCAGAAATGTAGTGTCAAATACCCAATTAGTTAGTAAATATTTACATTTTCTAATTATGGTTTATTGAAATATATGGAGGGGATTTCCAAAATATATATTAAAAATTATTTCTTATATAGTCATAGACTTAAATTTGTCATCCTGCTATAATCTAAATCTCAAACATTATGAAAACAAACTATATTTGAAAATTAAATATTGGAAAATGGGAAGATGGATGTCATCTCTGAAAATTTCAAAGCTAATATAATATAACATTCCCTCTATGGTATAAAAGTGAGATATTTAATTAAAGGCATAGGGACAACACTAAATAACCAGAAACGTCTGAAATTTTCAAATTTCAAAACAAGGGTCAGAGAATTGGGTTTGGAGAGGGGCTGGTGTTTTTAAATTTCCAACCGTCTAGAAAAATAACAGTTTTTGGTGCGGTAGGAAAATGATAGACTTGCAAGTAGCTTACAAAGACCACTCCGGATGATCAGAAAATACTGAAAATTGGTTCCATAATTTAAGGCGTATAAGATTTCACAAACAATTAGAAATAAAAAACATTTTTGTATTAGAATATCGAAATATGGCCGGTAATTACAGGGACCAATATGTATCTATGAAAGGCAATTTTTTCATTTAGGATTTTTTTTTATCTTTGATATTCTTTTTACAAATTTTGTTTAGTAATAATATATATTGCACAGTTACACTTCTATTACGATCGCTTTTATGCAAAGGTTTTGGATTACAGTAAATCCCTAATTTTACATAATGTTTTAGTCGGTCTGTCTATTTTTCACATTTAGTCACATCATTTAAACCAATAGAGAATAAATATTTAAAATTATTTACACTTTTGGATACTTTTACCTTTGGTTAATTTCATACTATAGTTAAAAATAAAGCTTCTTAAAGATTCGCCGTGCAAAGAACTGGCACACAAGTAAGTTCTAATAACAGATACACGGCACACTCAGATTATTACAAAAACACAATTTATAACATGTCTAACTGTGAACAGACTACTAAATTGTTAAGGTTTGTACAGGCAAAGTATGACCGAATATTTGAACTAATCACCCCCTTTATGTAAATGAGCTCAAGCATCATTAGGGATTTACTAGGTGTAATATTTTAAAGTATGGTTAGTTAAATTCCAATTGTTTTTATCAACGTGTGTTACTTCCTGTTCAGGTTATACGATTAGATGATAGCTACTACAATGGGATAGGGATGGGAAAGGAATAATTTTATAGGTAGTCTACCCGCAATCACGTGGAGGGAGAGTGGGAAAGAAATTAGGTAAATCCACCCTCAATAGACACGACTAAGATTCGAACCCCTATTTCTCCGGTAGCTGCAGGCCAATCCAACACGAGAGTGACGCCTTAGACCGTTCGACCTCTGAAGTGGGTATCGATCCTTAATTTATTTTTTTCTATACTTAGCAATCATACTTTATATATAAGAATGGTAGTACAGTTTTACGTTAACTTTGGTTTGTAAAATACATTATAAACAATAATTAATATTGAAAAATACATAATTCGTGAATGAATTAAACACCCTTTGGCTTGAACTTGTTTTGTTTAGTTATGACTGGTGTGGGAATGTCTTGTGTGTCAGTCGGAGCGAGGTAACAGAGGGGAGTGACCTAACCAACTCTTGGCTACACCCCTAAGATTTAGTGTTATGTCAAGAGATAGCCCTAGTAACAAGGGGCGATATTTGATTAGCGTTACAGCCTCTAAGTAGATAGTAAATTACTCGATAAATAAGCTTTGGATTA
>CABFVX010006308.1:0-41366 GCA_902151425.1 Timema shepardi
AAAAAAAAGGAGGGGGAGCAAAAAAAATGTGTAGCAATAGACCTATTTCTCTCTTAAATACTTACTTAAAAGTATACTTTTTTCTATCTAAAAAATAAACTCTTGGACAATCATCATAGTTTTGTAAAAAAAATATACTGTCACTAATTTAGCAGATTTTCTGGGGAATGTTGCCCCTCACGTTTCTACTCAAGTGAAGGTCGATGCAATTTATTTTGGCCATAGTAGGACTTTTAGCTTAGGTATGTCAGACAAGTATTATTCTCTAAATACTGTAATGCTAGCCTATCTCGTTTATGATTATGTCATTTGGGCTAAAAGCTATTTGCATAGTAGATAAATACTTTGCTATACAAATAGATTCGTCGACTTCATACACATTTCTAGCACTTTCTGGGTTTCAATTTATGCCCACTTATATTAAAAGTGTTTATCGATGACATTGGTAAATATTAATCTAGTTATTTACTCTCTGGGTGAATGTCAAACTATTTAAATATATAAAGTCATATTGTATAAATGAGCAAAATGGCATTATGATATTTTCCAATGATCAATTGAAAATTGAGCTTTTATTAAAAAATTAAAACTAAAATCCTCGTACTCTACTAGGAAAACCCTCCCTATTTTTCTTACTAATAAATTGTTCATTGATAACATCTCGTGCTCTATTTTACTTTACATCCATTATTGTTTCTAGCCCGTGGCGTCGCCAGTTCTTGCGCTCTTTATATATTAATTATCTAGCTGTTCTCCTGAACAACAAACTCTACTTAAAATTTGTTAGCTCAGTCGGTAGCGTGTTTGTCAATTGAACTAATGGTCCCGAATTTGATTCCAAGCGTGGTCGTAAAGTTGATCACTGAGAAATTTGGGTTCACACTTTTTCATGATGAATTAACGGCCTGGGGCTGGATGTTGTGTCTGTTCTAGATTTAAGATAGTTTTTAAGTAGTGTTCTTATATAATCAGTCAGCTCAGAAAGTGTACGTTAAATACTTCGAATAAATATTATTTTTTTAACGTTAATGTTGACCAAAATATAATATATATCACTAATTTAAATTACGTAAAGTTATTAAATTTACTACCTCTTAATTTAAGAAAATTGAGTGCATTTAATGCTTTTAATACACTTCGGTTGTATCTAAACTTAAATATGCTAATGTTGCTTGCAGTTACATTGCCTTAACTGAATATCAAAGATTGGAGACCATTCATAGTAGATTTGTTGCTGCTTGCTATCATAAATTATTTCTAAACTGGGCTTATTATGATTACGACAGAATTAAAAACCTTTTAGGACTCCAAGCTTTCTTCTCACGCATTATTTATTGTGATGCCCTTTTGTTTTGAATAAAAAAAAATTTTTTTTTTTAAGTAACTCTTACATTCTTAGAGCTCTTGATTGTTACATTTGTGGTTTGATAAATTTGACTTTATCATAAGAGACGAGCCAACTTTTAGGAGTTAACTAAGGAACTACCTTTCTTAACTATGGTATTCAATAGTACACATTTTTCATTGAGTTATTAACAAGGAAACCTCATTTTTTATTAAGGGACCTACACAGAAGGTTGGTCTGAGAATAATATTAATATTAGGGGACCTACTCAGGGGGTATATCTGAGAAGAAAACTATTATCACCGCATCTTACTACCCGTTCATGTTATACGCACTTACGCTAATGTGTAATTGTAGGGTGACTGAGAGATGAAATGGAGGACCTACAGTTTTGCGTGGGATCCGAACCACGGTGCAGGCCTAGCATTCCTCTCATTCACAAGTTTTGATTAATACACGTATTGTCATAGGTGAAGGAAGGGTTTGGGAATCAGATAAATTTGTACCGGAACCTAGGATTAAACCTCGGACCCCAGCTCAGAAGCCCGACATCTTACCCCTAGACTGCCAGGTCACCAGGTACCTATATTATTTTTTAATGAATAATTAGGGTATACTTGTAACAAGTGTTGGTGTTTAATGTGTATATCTACACCACTGTGCTTAAAGGTTTATTTGAGCTATAGAACTGAAAAGGAGATTACGGATTGTTCAGTAGGTACAGAGGTTAGCGAGTATAAATGAATGACCAGGGTTCAAATCTCTGTTCTTTCATAATTTTTCACTTCCTACACAATCGCTCCACCAGAATCTCATCTGAAAATATACATTCGTTTAATTTAAAATAGTTTAAAAAAATGCTTTATTGGGACTCATCATACGCATCATTGGGTAAGAAAACTGAACGTCAAGTTCCTCTAGTTTGATTTTCTGTTTACAACAAGGTCCCCATTCGAATCCCGGGAGGATTTAATGAGTGTATTTTCCTAAACGAGTTATCACTCTTCCTCCACACAAATATAAGTATACTTTCTCTCAATTCTACCTTCACCACCTTTACACACCCTTTGAATAATAATTACAAGTGTGTATAGACCGGACATGTCTTAAGACATGGGTGGCAGTGGGGAGGGTGGAGATATAGACCTACGCATACATTCCAAAATTAGTGTTTAGGCCAGGGAATATGTCTTTATAACATTTTTGGTCACTCGAATATATAAGCTACCATCTGTATCAACAGTAATTAATTACTAAATTAAGTACACAAGACATTTATATAAACACGAAAGAAGCTATGACTGGAATTCAAACCCCGATCTCCCCGTCATCGGAAGTTCAGACTCTTGCGAGAGTGACGCCTAACCTTTAATACTTCTACAAATTAACGGGTTCCGTGTTGTTAGGTTGGGTAATATTGATATAGGTTTGTCATTGACAGGATTAAGAACTGAAAGTGCAAAAGATTGCTGAAAGAATTGGAAATACTTTACAATCATTATTTAAATCAGTGTTATCTGTGAATGAGAACAAAATACTACTCATATTTCAAACAAAATACTTTATTAATAAACTTTTCATTTTGGTACTCTTTATATCACCGAGACTTACTATCTGTTCGTTTTACTAACCTTTCTGATATTGAATAGCAAAATAAACAAAACTTTTAATCCTGATGATATAATTGTTTTTTAAATATAACTAAATAATGTTTATTACTTTCTAATACTTCTTTAGTATCTGGTATTGGGAACTTGAGAGCTCATTAATGCGGTTACTAATGTAAGCCACCTATTCTTATTTTGAGATAGTCCTCCTATACAGTCCACCTCATTACTCATGAGGATGACATATAAAGATGTATACTTGTTTTGGGGGAGAAATTACATAATTGTTTACTGATGACTTTTTTTTCGAAATATTAATATTTAAAAAAATTACTTTAGTAATTTGGTTCAAATTGGGTAATTGTTCAGCTTTTTGCATTATAAATAGTATATATATATATATATATATATAGGTTTGTTTTTTCTAAAAAAAATATTCATTTAGTAATACAAGTTAACTAATTTATTAGTTTTGTAACGCTAGATTTATTTTAAATAGCTCTAATGTTAGGTTCAAAACTGAAAACCGTGGACTAGTTTGCATTTAAAATATTAATGTATTTTTATTTATCTAAAATAAGTTAATTTTAGGGTTTTTAGCTAAGATGAATGACAATAACATTTTAATCTTTTTGGAATTGATCCTTAGGATTGAATTCAAATTATTAATTTTTCATTATAATATGATAAATAATTTTAGGGTAGTTTACAATTCATTTATTTTGGAGAATTTAAATTTTGTTAAATAGCCATATTTGAACAATTTGGTTTAAAATTTATTAATAAAGAGTGTTTCTTGTGAGTAACAAGATGATGTGTATGTTTTTTATGAGGAAAACATACCTAATGGTAGATAGACTACTAAAAACCTATTTTTGAAAATCTTGAAAATTACATTTGATGCTATAATACCTAAACAATATGAAAAAATGTGTGCGATTGTGTCGTACCATTTATTTACTATATTATCTCATGTAGGCCTATTTATTTTAATTTCATTGTTATGTTTATTTTATTTTATTTTAATTGTTTACCTGGTGACCTGGCGGTCTAGGGGTAAGGTGTCAGACTTCTATGCTGGCGGCCGGTGTTCAATCCTCGCTCCCGGCACAGATTTATCTGATTACCAAACCCTTCCTTCACCTCTTACAAGACATCTTGTGAATGTGGGAAATGCCAGGCCTCCACCGTAGTTCGGATTCCACGTTAAACTGTAGGTCCTTCATTTCGTCTCACAATCACCCTACCATTACACATTAGCGTAAGTGCGTATAACGCGAACGGGTAGTAAGACGTGGTGCTAGTAATAATAATAATTGCTTACCTGTTGCTAAAAATTTAATGGAAGTTACATTGGTGAAATGTTTGATAACACATTTAATTTCATGTGACCCACTTCGGTGGCCGCATGGTCTAACATGCAACTCTCGCAGTAGACTAGACTGACGATAACGGTGAGATCAAGGTTAGTATCTCGGTTGAGTGTACTGAATGGTTTTTCCAAAAAAAAGTCCCACTCTTCCTCCTCACAAATGCGGGTACACTTCCTATAAATATAACCTTCCTAAACCCTAAAACTATGAGCGTAATTAGTACATAAGTGTATAAATCGAATGGGTAGTAAGACACAGTGCTAAAAGAAGTAATTTCATACCGAATTATTTATGTCGGCCATTCATGTTTTTTTACACAATATATAGTGTATTTGTTATATGTGTGTATGTAGTTCAATATTTCACAAAAATATTTATTTGTATCATTAAAAATATATTTCTGTTCATGCAATATGTATTCCAAATAGCTTTTCATATTACTTAGTAAATTTTCTTAGGGTTTATTGGATAATGTATCTTTTTTTCTGGGTGCTGCTTATAACATTATATAATGTAAAATATTTTTATATAAAGATAAGGGGTCTCTGTATACTTTGTTATCATCTCTAAAACCATCTTCAAAACACAAGCTTATATTTGTTTAGCTAATCTAAAGATCACATATGTAAATTTATCAAGTTTCACTAGTTTAATTTGTAAACCCGTTTGTATATTTTTCTATTATTGTGCCTCAAAAGTTTTACAAGTCAATTGGAAAAAGATATATATATATATATATATATGTAAGATCCACTTTTTTTAAAGTTTGGGACCACTTAGATCGTTGAGCCATCATAATCATGAGACCAAAAAGGTCCATGATTACCATAATTTCTTTAGCCTATGTGAAAGTGAAAAGACTAATATTTTTAATCAATATTATTCTAAATTAAAGTACAGTAAAAGTAAATAGTTTAACAACGAAATTAGGTATGTATTCAATTATATAGATTTACTATTATTAGCTAATGTTCATCCATATTTTTTGTTTCGGATTATACGCTAATTTGTTTTTGAATACAATAATAATATGAGCTATTATTTTGATGTGAACAGTTAGTAAGACAAGGTGCTTAGAAAATATGAAAACATTTTCAATTTATGAGTTAAAAAATTCATATTCAATGATGCGCCCACCACGCGCAAAGAATACATTTTAAAATTTGATTTGAATCAATAAATATTTTCCTGCTCCTACTGTCAATTTTAGGCCTCAACCTAAACTACAATACCTACTACCTTTCAAAAGGGGTGGAGGTTGAGATAAGCAAAGAGAGAGGAAAGAAACAATAAGAGCACTGGTCTCACAACTCACCTCTCGTGCGTGCGCGTGCACGCACACACACACACACACACACACGCACACACACTCACATCTTAGCCCATGAACGTTTAAAACTTACATGATTCTTGTGGATTTCTGTTTGACTATTCTAGCGCCTTAAAGATCGATGCTTAAATGGTACGCCTACCACTCTCAGACAAATACATTAATTCCTATTTATGATTCAAAATGGTGGTAACATAATTTTAAAGCTTCACAATATTGAAATAAATGGTTTGTCTCGTCACTTCTTTAACGATCGTGGCAACGCTGTAGATAGAAAACCCTTGGAAATTGCTAATCGGTACAAGGAGTTCCAGGTATTCCTACAAGTAGCGTTACACTAAGGTTACCAAACTATTTCAAATTTTAATTTTATAAATAAGCTTTTAAAGCTTAATATAAACTTAATACATTATAAATAAATAGCTAAAACAAGGAGAAAAATAGTATCTCTCCTTGTGATCTCTTCTTTTTCAACATTAATACTTACATCCATATTGATCTTGTTAGAGTAGTTCATTTAAAAATAAAATTAAAAATAATAATAGAAAACTAAAAACAAATTATAATCCAAGACAATGGAAGTAAGAATAGTTCTTCTTTATATAGTAAAATTCAATTTTGAAGATTTAACTTAATAAAGTCATTATAAGCCAAATAGTGTAAGACTGAAAATGTGGAAGTTGTCACTATATAGTTTAATTTATATTATTAGTATAAGTTATACAGAGTCTTTATTATATATAATATAAATCCCTTTTCATTGTTGAAAACCGATATCAAATCCATAGTACGGTTTTGTCACAATATCTTATTTTGTAATACCATGTTTTATGGGTGAATGAGTGTTGGCCGTCCCCTTAAAGGGTTTGTTAAAACATATCAAAAGACCTTGATAAACGACCCTAAAACATATGAACATTAAGGTTGAAAAAATCCATTAAACCGTTTAGGCATACATGAGTCTGACAAAATTGTAGGACTCAATTTTTGTTTTGGGGTATATGACGTTAAGCTGCTTATTATTATTATTATTATTATTATTGGCACCACGTCTTACTACCCGTTCAGATTATACGCACGTACGCTAATGTGTAATGGTATGGTGATTGTGAGATGAAATGGAGGACCTACAGTTTAACGTGGAATCCGAACCACGGTGGAGGACTGGCATTACACACATTCAGAATTTGTGGTTAATGCACGTATTGTCAGGGGTGAAGGAAAGGTTTGTTAATCAGATAAATCTGTGCCAGGAGAGAGGATTGAACCCCGGTCGCCAGTAAAGAAGTCTGCAACCTTACCCCTAGACCACCAGGTCACCTGCATATTATTAATCTCAAAGGTGAATATTTTCACGGTCACAATACTTTCTCATATGAAAAATGTAATCTACAAATTTAGGACAACTAATTACCAAGAGTAAATTAAAACTGAAGCGGGATTTTAATTCAATTATATAAACTCTGTATTTTTTAAATATATATATATTCTTCTTTTTGTTGCGTGCTACTAGAACTATAATGGTTTGAAGGGAAAATTAATGAGTGTTTATGAAGTATTTTTTAAATTGTATTTATTTTCTTAATATTTAAGAAGAGTTCATGAAAATTATAATAGAAGGATAAGCTCCACTTAAAAATTACAAGTCATTTGATTAAGTGCCCTAGTTTAAAACTCGATAGGAAGTTTTAAAAAAAATTAAAATTAGGTCAATGGGGGAAATTTTACAGATTCTTAATGTCACAAGCCTTAAGTACGTAATATAAAATCCTGTCTAAATTTCTAGGATAAAAATAATTGTAATACATTTTTGTTTAAAGGCGTCACATACAGTAGTACACAATAGGCGTTTAAGTTTCATGGAATATTAATGGAAGTAAGCAAATCAGATAAAATGTTAGGGAGATATTTAACATCTAAAAGATTTAAGAAAATACTCCTACACTAGTCAAAAGTATTTAAGCCAACAGACTCATTTTTAATTTAAGTCTAGAAATGGTTAAATGAGAAACACTGGCAAAATGAACACCTTAACTCGTGGTGACTTTCATCTCAAGTTGATCCAATTTGATATATTTGGCTAATTTCAATGAATAGTCACTATTTTTTAGGTCTTGATTTTTCTTTAAAAATGTAAATATATCTCACTCTAAACAAGATGCCATTATTCCAGAAAACGGGTGGGATTAGCCATGAGTGCTATTTACCTACAATTCAGCCATCATATTGATCACGTTCAGGGGTCGATAGAAAGCGCGAAATAACCGCATTACAAACCACGTGACCACGTTGTTGTTCTAATGGCCACAACCTTTGTAAATCTAATCAAATGAGCGATGGTTCATTTTCCGTGGTTACCGGGTTGGGGGGAGGGGGGAGTGATTGTTTGCAGATTGTCTTCAAGTATGGACCCAAGCAAGCTCAGGCTTCTTGGTGTTGTACAAGGAGTCCTGGGTTAGATTCCCGGCTGGTATCTTGGGTATTTTTCCCGAAGGTAGAATTATCTGGATGGTCGCCAGTGTATGGCTAGTTAGACTGAAATTAGTCTCAAGATCATTACTATCATTATCATCTCATTGCAAGTATGACGTGTAGACACCCTCGTAGGTATATCCTGGGCAGAATTCTGTACCATCAGAGTGTCTTAAGAGTCTACACACACGCTCAACTGTACTAGATAATGTGGGGGGTGGAGGGAGGATTGAAAATCGTAAAATAAATACGGAGAAATGTGAGTTAAATGGTTCTTAACAGGGTGGCTAAGCTATCTTATATCTTCGATAGTCTACGGAAGATCTTTCATTTAAAACTCTAGATTTCATTAATATCCCACCTCAACAAGGCCGTAGTCAGACAATTTCAGGAAAGGTTTGGCGGGAAAATTTACCAATTGACGAAGGCTTGAAAAAATTCTAAATGACAAACAGTTCTAGACGCTATCTGAAGTGTTTATTTATGGCAACATATCCCCTTAATTTTTACTTGTACCTTAAATGTTGATGTTGTTTGAACCATAAATAAAGCAATATATTTTGTTCGTAAAATCTCGGGGGGGAATTGGGCCCCCAAATCCCCCATACTACGGCCTTGCATCTCAAACTTCACGGTCATTATTTGACCCATTGACTCAGTCAATATTGGTAAATTCCGTCCCATATTTAGAAGGTTGCTTTTTAAATTGCGTCTCTCCCTTAGCCTCCATTAGATCAAGGATAATGAATAGTAAATAAAATGTAATAATGAAAACCATTTTGTTACATTTCAATTATTGATTTAACATGACATCATTTTAGTAAGACGCTAGTACAGAGGTAAAACCTACAAATATTAATAGTTCAAATAACTTAGTGGAAAATGATTCTTCGTATTAGTTTATATTTGTTTATAACTGATTCTACGTCATATTAGAACTTCGTTTTTATGAACTTCACTTGAAAAAAATCTAACCTAACATAGATAATTTATTAAATTTAAAGATCTAAAACTTCTACAAAATATTACCATTTATCATTCTCTAGATTATGTAATGTTACGCAAGTAAAAATTTGCATTTATTTTAATGACACAGAAAAAATATTGGCAAAACAAGTCTAATCACTTTGGGATTATTTGTATCTATGATGTTGTCATAAGTTTAATATATTGTACACGAATTGTTTTTAAATTGTTTTTAATATAATGGAAACAAACATGTTTTTAACTCCTTGCTTTTTTTTATCTATTTTGTTCGTCTAATTAAAATTATTTACCAGCTATATGTCATATTGTGATTATAAGTGTTACTTTTTCAAACCTGTTTTACATAGTTCATTTTTCCTTGTATTGTTTTGGACATTGTGGCCGCTAACCCTTCTCACATTTGTACCCAATAATAATTGTTATTGAAGGCGGTGATATGTAAATTATGTGGCAGTGGTTTATCACACATGAATGCTTCCATTTCTCCGGAGTAATTAATCTCTGTACGGTTGAAGGTGATGGCTGGAGGAAAAGAAGAGGAGATGAAGGCCGAAATGAAGAGCGCAATAATTTTTGCCATACCTTTCCCCTAACTCCTTCTATTCCACCATTCGTTACTGTGCTCCAACACCATCTTATAGTTAGTTGTTTGTCAACCTTCCTCCGTGTTCGCAAAATCGGGCGATCTGATTCCTTGAACTTCAGACGTGGTCCATAGGATTTCATTCTTTCAATCGCGTCACTTAAGAAGACATTTTTTACTGAGGGGCTACGTGGTTGAGGGGATTTCCAATTTTGAATGCAAACCTTTTTAATTTGATTATTTGAAATGTTAAAAATATATGTTTTTTTAATTATTATAAAACAATCGTAACCTAATTTAATTAACTAGATTTATTTCTTAGAATACAAGAGATCTTAAAAATCGAATAATATTTCACCTCTAATAACTAGTTTACAATAATGACGCCACATTAACTATCATCAATTATTAAAAACCCACCTCAGTGGCAACATGGTCTAAGGCGCTACTCTCGCAGTAGCCTTGATGCCGATGACAGTGAAATCGAGGTTAGAATCTCTGTCGTGTATACAAAGGGTGGGTTTCCCTAAATGGTTTTGCACTATCCCTCCACGTAAATGTGGCTAAACTTACATTCAAAATGGCCTTCCTAGTCCCTCAAACCATTAACGTATAACCCGATTGGGTAGTAAGACGCGGTGCTTAAACAAACTAAATAATTTTTAACTATTCTTAAACAAAGATAAATAATATTTAAACTAATATATTAATTCACCATGACATAAAGGTTGCAATAAATAGAATCTAATTTATTTTTACTATTTAGAGCCAGATTTTTACTCACCCTAAAAATGTTAAGAACCCTTAAACTTGCCACGCACCGAATCGGATCAAAATCATAACCCTACGAACGGAAATTAGTTTTGTCCCTACATTGGATCGGGATTCAATTCAGGTCCCTTGGCAATCAGCAACCTAGAAGGTACATCGATGTCAGTGATTTGGTGGTAATGAGTGATAAGAAGAGCAGCAAATGGTGGTTGTTGTATGCATTGCTGTTGATGCCGCTGAAGATGAAGAAGAGGTGGTTTCAAAGATACTTTTGAGTGCACGACGTACAGTAAATGCAACATAAAACTTCCGTGATTTCCTCTCACGCATTTTTTTAACACAGTCATACTAATATTTGTTATCAATGTCATAAATTATTTTAGGGTACTGTTGAACTAAATTATTTCTTCATCCTAAAACATTTTTTTTAATAAGCATAGATTGTAGACTAGCAACAGGAAACGAACATCAACAGGTGTAAATTGAGCTCGAATGTATGGATTATGCAATAGTCCAGTGCTGATGATGCATGTGCATATAATATAGCTTCTAAATCCATCTGAATCCGTCAAAATCTTGTCTCCTGTTAAACCGATTCGTTCCGTTACTATCCGACGCTTACGTTTCCAATCATATCCGAGCCATTGTGCGGACATACATTAAAATGCAGGTAGCCACAAATTTCTGATGCATTCCATTCCAATCATATCCAGTGTGCGTCAAGGAAAAGATACCAGGTAAATTTTACTAGACAGGAAATGCTTTTTGTCTATCATCGAAATAAAGTTGAGATTCAGATTTGATCCCTGACTGAGAACTGCAAATATGAGTCTACTTTTATTATGGTTTTCCATTCCTTCCTTCTGCTATTGATGATGAACTGTGCGTCCATCTACCCATACTACTCATTTTGATAGGAAAGATCTTTTCCACCAAAAACTGTGTTTACAAGAAGTTTCCTTAAATCTGGATTTCACTATAATATAATTAGATGACAAACCCTTTAAAGTAGAAAAACAGCAATAGTTATGAGTCTTAGTAATAAAACGAATAGGAATTTTAATTTGAAGTTAATTTATTAAAGTATTCTCATATTCATCTTACATCCAAACAAAATCCATTAGCTTAAAATATACATTGTTAAATGGAAAAAATTGTGCGGAAAATATACATTTGCTAGTCAAGTATTTTCGTGTGTAATTAAAAAAATAATTACAAAATAGTTAAATAATATAATTATTCCTATTATTAGCAATATTAAGTGATAGGGCAGAGTTTTTGACAGACAAAATAACGTGTTTTAAAAATTTCACACAAGCGTGACTATAATGTTTAGTAAAAGGGGGCAAAAATGGGTAAGGTTCTAGAAATATTACTCTTCCTATATGTATTGAATAGGTTCGTGTAGAAAAAATTCACCAGTACAATAATAAGTTAGACTTGCACATGTGATTACATGGTCTAATACATCGCTCATACAAAATATACTGGATTGTTGTTGACGTTTGCTATTGGACCCTGCCTGATTCCCGGTTGTTTAATTGTTTGGGGTAGTGCCTAAATGTTTTACAGCTATCCCTCTACGCAAATATACGTATATTTTTATATAAATGCTGTCTAACTGATCCCAACCCCAATATATAGAATATGTGAATATTTTGAATGAGTAATAAATAACACGTTATATACTTAATTAAAATTAACTAATTAAAAGACTGCTCTAGCTATTTGTAACAGACTACTTTTAATATGTTTCTCATAGTAACATTTAGTTTCAGAACATTTTAGAAAACATTCTAAAATACTCTTTCGTAAGGAGTGTAAGATATGATAAATTAGTACAGACTTAGATAAAGCTTGATAATACGTATAAATAGAATGCAAAAAATTGAATATAAGAAGTGATTGTTAATGCGTAATAGCATTATTTTTAATTAAAGTCAAAGCATTAGATAAAACATACAATGATATGAGTAAAAAGGTTAAACACAGGAGTGTTGTTATATAAATGGATAAATATTTAACAGTAAGCCGCAAGTCAGGAGAATAATAAAAATAATGCTATGACGCATTAACAATCACTTCTTATATTCAACTTTTTGCATTCTATTTATCCGTATTATCAAGCTTTATCTAAGTCTGTACTAATTTAGCATTTAGTTTCAGGCTAATACAATAAGGAATATTGTTGTTACACTGTGTATTTAGAGCTTTCAGAATTTAACCAACACCTTAGGTGTCTTTATTCTCTAAGGTGACTTTGCAAGAAGGTGGCCTGCCAATGACAAGGATATATAGGGGTTCGAATCCCGGTTGGGTGTACCAACTTTTTCCAAGTGGTTTCCACTCTCCCTCCATGCAAACACGAGTTTACCTTTCTATACTCAAACTTTTAACCTAAACGGTTAGTAAGACGCCTTAAATAAATGTGTAACCCTTTTACTAGCTATCGTGTGCTTTGAAGTAAGATGTGGACTGTGTATTGGGTTTTACCGATTGTTTTCTATTGATGATAATGGTTAAGGATGCACACTTGAAATCAAAGTTTATTAAAATATGGTGTAATTTCGTATATCATGAGATGGTGCTAACTGGTCTTCTTCATGTAAGTTTGACGGTAGAATGAACTGAACAACATAAACATAAGTAGTGAGCTAACCATAAGATAAAACATTGGGTTCTTATCAAAGTCACAGTCGAATAGAAAAATAAAGCTGCAGTGTATGGAGATGATCAAGAACTGGATCTGAAAATAAAAAGTTGTCACATTAGTAAGACTTTTCTTTTACTCGGGCGGTTAAATTTAATGGTTTTAAAATTTTATCCTTACGATTATAGCAATGTACTCGTAGAATTCTGACAATAACCTATTATCAAAACGTTCAACACTTAGATTTTATAACAGGTAGTGGCACGATGTAATGACCCCCTTTGACTGCATTGATCCAAAAAGAGAACTACGTTCTAAATAATTAAAATGGTAGCGTTCTATGATCCAGAACAACGTGTGATCATCATATTTTAGAATTCCAAGTTTAAATTTCAAAAGCATATTCTGAATCCTTGTGTAAGCGAGGACTAGTCACATCTGAGTGCCTAGCTTTCGGGAACAATTAACCAATACCTCAAATCAGTTGTTCCCATGACAATATCCTCCAAGTAGAGGAAACTGTGTTTAAAAGTGACATTATATTAAGTCTTGTTAATAGTTTACAAAAAAATACACATTTGGATACCTTATAACCTGAACACACAGTCTATTTTAATATTTTAAGTAATGTATAATGACAGATTGGACTATTCACGAATCACGATTAAAAATAAATAATGACTTGTCTGGACTACATCAATCTATAGCCCAGTTTTGTGGTGTTGCGTAAAATTAGGCCATTACTAATGTAACGTTGCCCAGGTAACGTACGAATATACAAATCATATATCCTTCTGGTGAAGGCCTTTTCCATGTCCCGTTGAGATGAATAGATGAAGGTGGTGAATATGACGGGGTAAAGCCAATAGATATATTTAACTAACTTAAGCCTAAATAACACAGCCCTAGTGACCATTAGAATTAAGCCCTTTAGAGAAGAATCCCTTAGTATCAACCGGGAACAGAACCAGAACTCGCTAGGTCAGTATCCAAGGACTCTGACCACTATACAACGAGACCATTTACAATAATAATTAAAATTCAAATGCAAAAAAAAGTGAGAGTGTTATTATGTTGAATGCTACATTAGTTTTAATTTGGAAACTAGATTCTAAACTTCATAGTTTGGAGTGCACACAGATAAAATTATAACTCCAGCCTCTCGATTCATAATGTAAGCACTGAACCACCAAAATCAAATGTGGTTATGGCTTTTTTATTTTGTATCATGGCGTCATTGTACCCGTTCTGGTTATATATACACTTATGTACTAATTACGCTGATGGTTTTAGGGATTAAGTAAGCTATATTTAGAGGAAGTGTACCCCCATTTGCGTGGAGGGAGAGTGCAAAACCATTTTAGAAAAATCACCCTCAGTACAACCGACCGAGATTCGAACCTCGATATCCCCCTTATTGGCAGTCTGGTGTACTGCGAGAGTAGTACGTTAGACCATGCGGTTAATGAAGTGAATTTATGGATATTAATAAAATATTGACAATAGTAGTTTAGTTAAATTTGAGTCACATTTATATATCCTTATCGGCTTAAATTCCCCCTCTACCCTTCATGAATTGATAAATGCAGTATCCCACTAATTGTTTTTTTAATCCAAATAGTAATTTGAAGCTTGTAATGGATAAAATGTTTGGAAGAGGTGTATAAATGCAGTAACTGTAATAATGAATTTAAAATTTGTAGGTTACATATAAGTTAAGTCCTAGCACATGGTGAAATGATGAAGTTCTATGTGTTACGTTTAAGTCGAAACATGTAATGATATACAGGATGAAATTTTATAGTATACCTTTGAGCAATAACAAGTCGCAAAATTCTGAAGATGTATAGGCTACGTTTGAGTGTTATCAGAAAACCAGCTGCTGAAAAATTACATGTTAATTCCTAGTATTAATGCGTAGTGGGATTTTGAATAATTATCTGCTATGCTTGAGTTTTATTGCCCCTAAGCTATTTTATTTAAATCGTTATCTTCTCTTCCTTCATGCAAATGTGAATATACCTCTTCTAAATTATACCTTATTTTTCCCGACCCCTTTATTGTAAAGATGTAACTAGCTTGTACAGGTACTAAAGAGCATAGAATAAAGATCAATTCTTGTCCGACTTACCATCTGCAAAAGTGTAAGGTAGTGCTTCCACCATAGATATTTCATAAAGCTTGGTCCAAGTCCGGCTAAGAGGTAGTAGAAGTACATGATGGAATGAATGAAAGAGTTTAGCAGGCCAGTTAATGTACCATGCCCCCCTGAAAATAATATTAGTCTGTGAGCTACTAATAATATATTCATCAGATAGGTATTATGTTTATTTGTGTTTATTCATGAAATAACACACATGGATGCCTAGCACTAATGAGCTACCGTCTTCTTGACACATTACGAATGTTATGCCCAAAACAGGGTGTCTCTTTCTAGTTACCTGACTTCAGTTTTCTCTCTTGCCATTTTACAAATTGTTTGGAGAATTAATATCATGAATCGTGAGGTTAAGGTTAATTTGCGGCCCGAACCGCATCGATGGGCACCTGGACTTAATGGCAGGGTAAAAAAAATAATTTAACTGATCTAATCCGACCTTTTCACACATTATTTTTAATATTATTAAAGCTAAAAATATAAAGTTGTTAAGGAAAAAGAACCCTTTTGGAATCTTTCGTATTTATTCTTTTGTGAACCTATCAAAAAATCACTGTATTTGTTAGAGCAAGGCTAAACCTAGAGCCCTTTTTCATCAAGCCTAGTCTCATAGCTTCACCAATATGTTTAAAAAATCGTTGAAAATGATATAATGTCACATTTCCAAACATTTTTTATTGTTATTAAAACTCAACATAAAGGGTTATTAGGAAAAATGAACCTTGTTAAAATTTTTCCTATTTGTCTTGGTATGAATAATATTCTGAAGTATTACATCATAGAAATAAATATTTTATTTATTCTGTTGTGAAACTATTACAAAACTATTGTATTTTATAAAGGTAGATTAAATCTAGAGCCCTTTTTCAACATACCTAGTTTAATAGCTCCAAACAAACTAGTATTTTTTATATAGTCGTTGAAATTAATCATAGTAAGGATACTGGTTTCTAGGAACAGTGCAAGAGCGCTCAAGGAAATACTGAGAAAGTATTGTACTTATTGTATACCGGGTAAAATGTGCTAGCACCGATAGGTACATCATCCTTACCGTAAGTAGTGAATACTTTCTTGTGCGTAGGTGTGATCAAGGCTAGTAGCCTGGTCAACTCTATTTGAAATTACTGCAGGAAAATGTGAAATTACAGCCTCGGATGACTAAAGCTATGATGGGCAGCTGAGGTTAAAACTTATAGGCCTTTCTGTTGACAAGCTGGTTAAGACATGGACTATTGGAACGTAAAATGTGAGAGGAGTGTGTGGTAGCTTAAGAAAACGAACTGTTAAGGAAAATTTTAGGAAGAAAAATTGATATTCTATGTGTATGTGAAACCAAGAATAAAGGGAAAAGTGTTTTGATCTGGAGTGATGGTAGCCTTACATTGTGGTTAGGTGTGGAATAACGGGTAAGATGAATCCAAGGAGTTGGTTTAAGTCTATGCCCAAGAGCTAAGCTGTTTGTGAGACGTTATGAGTGGTTGTAATATAGAGTTATTTCGGTACGTATGCAAACAGGCATTCGTAGTATTATGTTAGTTTCTGGTTATGTCCCGGAAGAAGGCTAAGACGAGAATGTGATAGCGGAGTTTTGGCATGAGCTCATTAAAGTCTTGAATACATGTGAACCTGGGTAAAGAATTATTTTGTTAGAAGATATGAATGGATGGTTGGTTCCCCAAGGAGAGAATTCAGAGAGAGTGTTAGGAAGGTATGATGATGACAGGGTAAACGAGAATGGTAATGAGTTGGTGAATCTTTGTTTAGAAAAGAAGGTTTATTTGTATCAAACACATGTTTTAAGCACAAATATATTATCTTGTACACATTTCAAAAGGGATATTCGAGAAATATTATCAACATTATGGTGTATGATGAGATACTTAGAAGTTTTGTATGGAATATTAGGGCTGTGCGTGGACCTTAATGAGGAACATATAACTTCCTAGTGATCTCAGTAGTTGAATTAGGTAGGAACTTTGTAAGGAAGCAGCACAAGAGTATAAAGCAATTGAATCGGCATTTGTAAGAAGGAAATAAACACCAAAAATCGAGTTTTCACCAGAATCTATATTTTGAAGGATAGGCACATCGATATAGTTCATAAAAGCAACAAAAACCAATCCGTAAAGGCTTGAAAAACCGGTCTTAAGTTTCTGTAAGTTGGAAGAAGGAAACAAATCCTGATATATTTCCAAATGATTTTCCGCAGGGTCAGGAGATGGCAGCAGGTTATAAAACTAGATTATTCCTGTCCATTTTCTTGCCTTAATATAGTTTTTGAACAGTCTGATAACGTGTTCTTATATAGCTGCTGCTGCTATTAATAATTTATTCCATATAATGTCAAGTTTGTCAGGTTATGAGAGTGATTCTGAAGTGGCTTCATCATTCGGAAATTAATGGAAAAAAAGGAGTTAGCAATGTTCACAGCTACAAACGTGAAATACAGAAAAGGCAGCGATTACATGGTCAACAATACGACAGCATCTTCACAGATAATATAATTCCTGCAAAATCAAACACCAATGTTTCGTGTTCTTGCCAGCTTATATGTACAAACAACTTCTCTCCTGAAGAAAATAAACATTTTCTCGATTATTTATTCGATGTACGAAGCAAAAATGAACAAGAAGCATTCCTTAAGGGCCTGATAGTACGTCGTGATCCATAACGCCGTCGTTCAGTGAGTGAAAACCCTAGAAAAGGGAGGACGTTTTTGATTCCTTTGTCCTAAATATCGCAAACTAAAGAATTAATGTGTGTAGAAAAACGTTTTCTGTTTTGTTTGCGATTAAAACTAAAGCGTTTTGTCCGTTTGACTACCTTAGTTGCTTTCGAAAAATCCCCAGTTGACAAGCGTGGAAATCACATGAATTGGGGTAACACGCTACCTCCAGAAATACTTGGTGCTATTGATAGTCATAGCAGAGAGTTCCCGCTTCACCAGTCTCTTTAGAGTAGTAAACAGATTCAATATCTGAGTGCTGAACTGGACATAAAAACTTTCCGCAACCTGTTCTGTGAGAAATTTCCATGGTATGCCCTTTGAATCAAATATAATTTTTTTTTTATACAATGAAGACCATGGATATAGATTTGGGAGACTCCAAATTGACGTCTGCTGTACATGTGAGGAGTTGGAAACGAAGATCAAATCATGAGATCTTAATGACACCGTGAAACGCGTCGCAATCGGCGAGAAGATGGTCCATTCACGACGAGCTAGAAAATATTACTCAAAACAAAAAGAAGTGTTGAAAATGTGCTATGAAAAAGAAGATGTAGGATGCCTTGTATTCTACTACATGCAAAATCTCCCACCACCAAAAATCCCGGTGCAAGAGATGTTTTATTTGAGAAAGCTTTGGTTGTACTTTTTCTGTATCCACGATGTGAAAACAGGTTCAGTGAATTTCTACAGATATCCAGAAGGTGCAGCTAGAAGAGACCCTGATGAGGTATGTAGCCTACTTTGGTTGAAGATTCAGGACATTGGCCCTATTATTCGAGAACTACACATTTTTAGCGTCTTTTGCGGTGGCCAAAATTGTAACAAAACTCTTGTTCTTTTTACTTCCCTTGGTTTCACTTGGTAATTTTGATATAATCCACCAATATTTTCCTGTTCGTGGACATTCGTTCCTACAATGTGATAGGAACTCTGATACCGCCAAACGTAGGATTAGAAAAATGGACAGAATATACACTCCTAATGAGTACTGGGTGTTGATACAAACGGCAAGAGAATCGGGATATTCTGTGAGGAAGGTGTATTCAGAATAAATCCTAAACTATAAGGATTGGTCGTCAAATTTAAAAAAATAATGAAGAGCATTTACAAACGTCCGCAATTTCTAAATACCGGCACCTACAATATATATATATATATATATATATATATATATATATGCTGTTAAGGGTTCTGTAACAGCTTCAGTGTTCATTGATGGCTTCGTCAAGATGAAATTTATCCTTCAAAAACCAAAACTATTGGAGGAAATAACTCTTCCTACAGAGACTGCATACACGGGAAAAATACCCATATACGAAAACAAAAACAAAATCCAAGACGTAAAGAAGATATCACCTACACACCCACAGAGAATAGAGACTTTTACGAGGACTTAGCTACCTGGCCTACCACAAATGCAGCTGATGATGAATGAGTTTTCTACCAAGTTTTTTTTAAAAGTGATTGCTTTGAACATTAGTGAATGGTGAATCCTGACTACTGAGGGAGTGTGGTATATAATAATTTTATTGGGCTATAGTGGGGCAAAAAAAAAATTATTTAATACTAAGAAAAAGTGAAAAATAATATGACAATACCTACTTCATAAAATAGCAAACAGATATTATTAATCAATGATTATATCCGATAGCTTCATTTTTTTATTATTTATATTACTTGTGAATAATATTTGAAGGTTTTTATTGAGTCTTTCTTTTATTTTTCTAATCACTTTTTTCCATCATTTGGAAGAAGGAAACATATCCACAAAAATATGAGTCAGAGTACAGTACCTGGAAAATGTCTGAACTTTAGTAAAGGATCAGTATAACGTTCTGAATGTTCAGTAAAAAAAGTTTTGATTCACTCAAGAAAACATATGTTTTATGGGTTGTTTTAATTTCTCAAAAAACAGGATTTTCGATGTATTTATTTCTTCCAAATGCAGATTCAATTAAGAGTGAAAAGGAAAATTTGGTGGATAAAAGTGTGAAAGTACAATATGAAAGAGTTTTGGGCGAAAAATTAGCTTTACTAGACCATGACTGGAATGTCGAGGTAAATGTTAATGATATTGAAGTGCTTGTAGCATAATAAAATAAGTTGTAGTTGAGTGTGTCAAAAATCGCGGTGGTGGAAAAATTAAAAAGAGATTTATGATGGAATGAATAGTTTAAAGAATATGCGAGATAAAATAGAGAGGCATACAAACTAATGATTGTTGTGAAGAGTGAAACAGAACATGAGGATTTGGGACATATACAAAGAGAAAATATTAATGCAAAGAAAGCAGTAAAGGAAAGTAAAGATTAAACAAAATTAAAAGAAGGGGAAAGAATGCATAATTATTTTGAAGTCAATAAAAAGCTGTTCTGGATGTTTTAAAGAAAACGTAACAAGGCGTTTAAGGAAAGATATATGGCATTCATGATAAGCGTGGTGAGATGATCTGAGATGAAAACAGTATAAGAGAGCAATGCAGGGATTATTTGGAACAATTGTAATGCGAAAATGTGGAGAACGTAGCAGAAAATAAAGGAAATGTTATTATGAGGGAAAGAATTAATGAGGCTGAGGTGTTAAAAGCTATTAAAGTGTTAAAGATGGCAATGCTGAGGGCAAAATAGGCTCACACTTGACATTCTTAGGTGTGGGGGCACGATACTATTTGCCAGAATGTGTGAGTTGTTCATAGTGTTTGCTGGAATTTCGAACATTCCTAATGACAGAAAAATGCTGTCATTTTTCCTTTGAACAAAGGCAAAAACTGTAAGAGTGAATGTAAGAATGATAGGGCATTTAGTTTGTTGAGTATTACCAGCAAAGTTTTTGGGAAAGTTTTGATGGGAATGGTGCGTGAAAACACTCCGGATATAATTTGGGATGCGCAATGTGGTTTAATGCCGTGCAGAAGTTGCATTGACAAGATATTTGCATTGCAGCAAATTATTGAGAAATGTCTAGCACAAAGTAAGAAAGTTTATTGTTCATTATTTGATCTGGAGAAGGCGTACGATCAGATAAATAGGAGTATGTTATGAAATTCTTTGAGAGAGTATGGTGTGGATGCATGCTTAGTAAATGCAATTATGGTGGTCGATGATGAAAGTCAAAGACGTGCTTTAAAGTGGATAGTACTTTTGGCGAATTCTTTGACATTAAACAGGATGTTAGACGAGCTTGTGCTATGTGCCCATATATGTTTAATGTTTTCAGGGATAAGTAAAGGGGGAGAAGTTTGTGAGGATGCGGTTGATATACAAATGGACAACTTGGATATAAGAGCGCAATTATATGCAGATAGTGACGTATTAATGGCTGAGAACGAAAAAACTTAAAGAATGAATTAAATACTTTAAATGTGTCGATAGGCAGAGTGGATCTTCGAATAAAGGTCTACAAAGCTAGGTTGATAGTATTTGATAATAATGAATCAGGAAATGATTGATGATTGTCATCCTATTATAAATGGTGAACTGTTAAAAAAACGTGAGTGAATTTCTGTATCAGGACAGATTGTTCTGGAAAAATCGAAGGAAAGGAGGTGAAATAAACAAACAGGTGAATGCATTTCAGAGAGAAGTTGGATGTATGTGAACACTCTCAAATAATGAAGTATCAAAATAGGCAATGATGGCAGTGTATAAAAATTTGCTAACGCTGACATTGTTTTATGGATGTGAAGTGTGAGTTTGTGAGGAGAAAAACTAGAAGAAATTTAATACGGTTGGAATGAGATTTCTCAGAAATAAATGGGGGCTGAAGGAATGCTGTGTGAAAGGGAATACAATAGTTCAATGAGAAACAAATGTCTTATGTCGGTTTTAACATGTTGAGAGGATGAGTGTGGATCGAGTGATGAAGCAAATATATAAAGGTAGAGTGTGTGGAGATAAGTAAAAAGTAGGCCATGTAATACATGGCTAAATGTTGTAGACAAATGTGTGTGAAATAGAAACATTAATAACTATAACAATAAATGAGTATGATTGAGGAGTACGTTGAAGCAAAGGGAGTAAGGGGTTGGCGTTATTATATATGCATGTATGTAACTAAATATTTCGTTGGAGCTGAATGTCTGTGCCGCAATATCTCCCTTACTGAGGAAGTCCCCTTAGCATGGGAGTCTTTTAAAATATGAGTGAAATGTAATATTCGATAGTAATATATTAATATTGTATATTTGTATATGCCTTATTTCAGTGGATTTAAACTTTTATTAATCATAACACCGGTGGTACGTGAGGTGTTGCTTATTGTTACGCATGGCTGCGATAAGAAGAGGAGTAGGGGAGAATATTTTAAAACAACGATAGAGGTTAAAAACAATACAGGGAACGTGTTATATTAGGATAAATAATTGTTTCACAAAGTATGTATAGAGACTATCATCCTCGTACCATATTTAAATATCCGTTCTTAAATTGCTTTGAAAAATACTGCTGTCACATTTATATTCACTTTCAACAATAATCTAGCTCATGGATAAAGCTTATAGCACTTTGAAACCAAATTGTTCTGGTACCTGTCATATTACGGTAATATTGCTAACAACAAGGCTCTCGACAGTTATTATAAATTGTGGAACATTTGAATGGTATATTGATTCTTCTCGTATTAATTAAGTATGGTCCTTTCTCTGACAGTCAGTAAGTTTCCTGTTAATCCCAAGCTCAACGTTTTTAAATTTTGAAGTGTAGTGAATAAATGGTTATCACATACTCTTAATAAAAGACTAACGACACACGATACTAGTGAAACGTCAAGGTATGATTTCATGTAATCGATCGTAACAGCAAATGAAGTGAAAGCCACACCGACGCGCACTCCTCCTACAAGGCCAAGTAAATAGAGTAATGTCGTCAACCGGAAGTATGACGACGCATATTTATCATTTGCATTTTATTATACGGATATGGAAAATGAGCCAATTCCCCAATGCATAATTTGTTTGAAACACTGCCGTCTAATAAATAATAATAACAACAACGTCCTTTCGTCCCACGCCACTTAAAAACAAAGCCTTGCAGTTTACAAACAAGAACGTGATATTTTTTTGGCAGAAAGAACATGAATTAATCGCCAGTAAACGGAAACTATTGTATTTCTGGCTGTAAATCAGAAGGCAGTTAGAGCGTAATTTAAGCTAGTTTAAAATATAACAGGCAACCTTGGGAGAAACAGCTGTTTAACAGATTAATGCAATATCCCTGTCTGATAATACTGTGTCACGTAAAACAAGTTCCATGGAACAAGTGATTGAAAAACTATAGTGTAGTAAGTACTTTGCTCTCCAATTTGATGAATCGATTTATGTAGAAAACTTATTCCAGGGTATGTAACTTCGTTGGATTTGTAGATGTTGAGCCTATTCGAGGATAATTTTCATTTGGAAACCACTGATTGCTCATACACATTCAGCAGAAATTTTGATAATTGATGGTTAAGTAAGTACTAATTAACTGGATTGGGGTAATTGTGTGGGAATTTGCACCGATGGAGCCAGTTCTATGAGAGGAAAACATAGTGGCGTGGTAACAAAACTAAAGGAAGTTGCGCCTCAAGGCACTTTACTCACTGTAGCATACATAGAGAACATTTGATGGCAAAAAAAAACAACGTCCTTTCGTCCCACGCCACTTAAAAACAAAGCCTTGCAGTTTACAAACAAGAACGTGATATTTTTTTGGCAGAAAGAACATGAATTAATCGCCAGTAAACGGAAACTATTGTATTTCTGGCTGTAAATCAGAAGGCAGTTAGAGCGTAATTTAAGCTAGTTTAAAATATAACAGGCAACCTTGGGAGAAACAGCTGTTTAACAGATTAATGCAATATCCCTGTCTGATAATACTGTGTCACGTAAAACAAGTTCCATGGAACAAGTGATTGAAAAACTATAGTGTAGTAAGTACTTTGCTCTCCAATTTGATGAATCGATTTATGTAGAAAACTTATTCCAGGGTATGTAACTTCGTTGGATTTGTAGATGTTGAGCCTATTCGAGGATAATTTTCATTTGGAAACCACTGATTGCTCATACACATTCAGCAGAAATTTTGATAATTGATGGTTAAGTAAGTACTAATTAACTGGATTGGGGTAATTGTGTGGGAATTTGCACCGATGGAGCCAGTTCTATGAGAGGAAAACATAGTGGCGTGGTAACAAAACTAAAGGAAGTTGCGCCTCAAGGCACTTTACTCACTGTAGCATACATAGAGAACATTTGATGGCAAAAAAATCTGTCTCCCACCATGAAAACTTATCTCTATGAGATGGTTAGAATGGCAGGTTTAAAAAAATTCCAATGCGCTATGGCTAGATTATTTTCAATATTATGTGATGAAACTAGACATGACCACAAAAAGTTAATCCTACATATATAAGTACGCTGGATTTCAAGGCGAAACGTGTTGATCAGGATGTTTGAACTTTGGCATGAAGTTTATGTATTTATTTATGATTTCAAAGAAAAGTGTAGATTTGGGGGGTAGATTTTATGATGAGGGTTGGCTGTGTAGATTATGTCGAATACTTATCGGATAATTTGGGCTTTCTGATTAACCTCAACAAAATCCTGCAAGGAAGCACCATCACTCCATTTCTAATTCAAAACAAAAATAACACCATGAAAACTCGAGTTCCCTACATTCCCACCCCGAGTAATTTATAATAAATAGCCTCAAAATCGTATTTGTTTGTTTTTAGAATCTTAAATTTTAGAAAACAAACATGATAACATATATTATATAACATATTGTATGATTATAAAATAAAATAACGGAGTTTTATTCTCATCTTCAAAACTAAAGCCAACAAAATGTTTTGGGCCTACGTCATTTTGTACTTAAATTGAATAACTAGCAAAGACAGCATTAATTTTATAATTTAAACCAGACAAATGTTACCAAGTTTTCTCTATTGAAGGCCTACTTACCGGGGTAAAATCTCACACAGATGAAACTTATCACCGGCATCCCAGTGTGATGTAATAAGTGCAAGGGCGTAATTTGATTGTTCTTTTTTCTTAACACGAAGAAAATCTGCAATCAAACTTGGTAATTTTTTTTGACAAAATAAATACAATATTATTATTATTAGCACCGCGTCTTACTACCCATTCGGGTTATACGCACTTACGCTAATTTGTAATGGTAGGGTGATTGTGAGATGAAATGAAGGACCTACAGTTTAACGTGGAATCCGAACCACGGTGGAGGCCTGGCATTCCCCACATTCACAAGATGTCTTGTCAGAGGTGAAGGAAGGGTTTGGTAATCAGATAAATCTTTNCAGATAAATCTTTGCCGGGACCGAGGATTGAACCCCGGCCGCCAGCATAGAAGTATGACACCTTACCCCTAGACCGCCAGGTCACCCAAATACAATATTAAAATCATGAATTATTATTTTATTTTTTTAGATTAAATTGACACCAGTTCTCCCACGAGTTCTAGTTCACCACACTTTTCATATTTATAGTGAAGTTAGTTTAATTGATCAAGAATAATTTGAAAAACCTCGATTCACACTCACATTATATTATCAATTTAATCTTAATATTTTCTTTGGGGTAAACCATTCCTTCGACAGAGCTCATCAAACTTCACTTAAACGTCTACTATCATCATGTCTTTTAAATTATTGATTTTTGCACCGTGTCTTCCAACCAACCTGGGCTATGCGCATTATGATATCACTAATAGTATTGTGATGAGGAAGCTGAGTTTATAAGAAATGTACCAGAGCATGCGTGGAAGGAGAGTGGTAACTAATCCAAGACACATTCATCTGNCTGAGTTTATAAGAAATGTACCAGAGCATGCGTGGAAGGAGAGTGGTAACTAATCCAAGACACATTCATCTGCAAGACAAACAAAAGTAGATGGAAATTTAGTTTGCACACCCAGAGATGTGGCTTTCTGGCATAGAAGACTCGAATGAAACACTAACTAATGTTTTAGTTTTTCTCCTAAATACTAAATAAACAAATGTTCTAAATAATCCTGATAAATTTAGATTTAATTATTAATATGATTTCATTCGTATATTGTGCAAATTTAAGTTAATAATTTGGAAGAAAATGGTATATTATTAAAATTTAATACATTCGATACTTTAAACTTTGTCACTTGAACAAATGTTAGTGATTCATCTTTTTTTTTTGTCTGAGCACAATGCCTAGACTACTTACGAACCTGCACAAAACTTTATTAATTATAAAAATTTTCTCAATAAGATATCAGTGCTGTTTAATTGAATAAAATAAGAATTATTTGCATGGGTTGATATCTATTCAATCCTATTTACGTTTCCTATAAAAGCTAGTTAAGAATTAAATGTAACAACCTCACAGGTATATTTGCTGATGTTTGTCCATCTTGCTCATTTAGTAATGTAGATATTGCAAAATATACCATTATTTCTCAACACCAACAACATTTAGGTGCAAGCAATAACATAAAAATTTTAACATCATATACAATATGTTTAATCGGGCACGGTCGAGTTCCTTCACTATACCTGGGTTAACCCCCTATTTGAAAAAGATTATTTAATTCTATGTTCGAGTTATTCCACTACAGGGGAGTTGGGTGGGGTTTTGAAACTCCTATACTGGGGGTCGGCAGAGGGAGGGAATATAAAACTATTGTTTCTACACAACAAAGCTTAACCTAACTTTTCGTGTGTTAATGATTACTTAGTCCATGATAGGAAGACCAATTCATAAACTACTGTTAAAAATTATTATGATACAAATCTAGCTTTCAAACTTTCCATAATTTCTACATATAATTATGTTCTCACACAACGTAGCATAACCTAACCTTTCATGCGTTAATGAATTTTGTTCTTATTTAATTTTGTAATTTCATGTGAGAATATCATCTTGTTACCCTGACTTCCATGCAAAGAGGGGGTTTGGGGTGCTACCCTCCCCCTTGCCGCCATAAAAGTGGTATATTTGAATATTAAACTCCGACTACTTATACCCTTCCTTGAGGTGTCGTGGAGGAAATCGGCCATTGCTATCGGACTATCGTGGAAGATCTTGACAATCCTGGTTTAACTTGTTTAGTTCCAATTAAATTTAATACGGTACGTGTAAACACAATAATTATTGTGACCTAATTGCTGTTAATTTGTCCAGACACATAACCATTTAAGGGTTAGACACTCCAACCCCCACCCCCACCACACTCCCCGAGGTTAAATACAACAGTATTTTGTGTATATCAAGAAAGCTCAGTTGGCTTTTCACTTGCGGACGGTCTTAATGGCGGAGGCTACATTTTATGTTACCGATTATTAGTTTTGAGCATAAGCTATCACTATGGAGGGAAGGAATGTCTTGTTCATGGTTTGTGATCCTGACTTTGAGAGTCACGGTCAATAGTACTTCTAAATAGGACGTAGGAGCCGTGTACGAGAGCTGCCATGCATCGACATGGGCGAGCAATATTGGAGATGAGCGGGCCTACCAGCTACCAACCCCGACTTTAATTTCGTAAATCTGCTTCGGTGGCCTCATGGTGTAAGGCATCGCTCTCGTGTGCCGATGGTAAGTCGATCGGAGATGAATCCCAGTCATGTGAACTCTGCACAAATGCGATTACAATTTTATTTAATTCAACCTTCCTCATCTTTTAACTCATTAGTGTATTAAGTACATATGCGTATATCCTGAACCGGTTGTAAGACTCGGTGCTAAAAATAAAAAACACTTCAAAACCAGGTTCTATTTACTTATCCGGCGCACCTTTCCCTTCCCCCCCAATAAACATGATGAGATGAAGCACCTAAAGGGAAGCAGGTGACGACATAAACTATGTTTTGAATTTACACTGATATGAGAAAAGATAGGAAGTTTAATGCTCTCTAAAAGATATTTAAATAATTTTAATTTGGTAAATGAGGAAGTATAAAGATATTATTAATTTAATGTGTGTTACTAAATATTAAAACTTTTACCTGTGTGTGTGTGTGTGTGTTTGTGTGCATTTTAGTCTGGTCTGTTTTTTCCTTTATTACTATATTATTGAGAGTAGTTCTATGAAGCATCAATTTTACTTTTCAGAATTACATACACGATAGAATCAGATCAGTCAATGTTAAGCTAATAAACAAGTTTTTTCAAGATGATTTGTAGCATATTAAAACTCCCCACAAATCCAGCGTATGTGAATCGCTGCCATTTTTCGTGAAAAATTGTGAACGGTTGAGAAAACATGGTCATAAGATATTTATATAGTTACATAATTAACATTTAATAATAGTACACGTTTAAAGTAAAATAAAAGCTAAATTGTGTAAATAGGTAAACTATACTGTTGATTTTTTACTTGCAATTAAACAGCCACTCATTTTTTTTAAATATATAACTAAACTGTTAGAGAAATAAATGGGATTTTTGTTGCACACTCTTATTGTTAAAATCTTATAAATTGAAGTACGCTTATTTCTAGTTTAACATTAACATTAACCTCTATTTATTCTTTGCACAAAAATTGTAAACTTACACCTATAATAATCAAGCGTTTAAAAACTAAGATTGTAACCAATCTATTAATATAAGTACAATACACAAAGCCTACAGCAAATCACAATAGTCCTTTTTTGGAAATTAACTTTTTTGCTGGTTTTATATAGATTAAGATGAGCGGTTTCATTTTTGAATAATTATATACCCAAATCTAGGTTTATAGCTCATAAGGTTGTGAAGAGTAAATCTTTAATTAACATTCTTATTATATTTTAGCCAGGAAGAGATGGAATTAAGCTATAAGGTCATCCCGTAATGTAGTAATTTTATGAGACTTAAGAATATCGCAAAAGAAGAATTGGTAGTGGAAAAAGAGAGGAAGAAATGGGAAAAACCCATCAATGTACGAATATACTGCCTGTATAGTTGAAGAGACTGCTAGATTGTGGATGAGCATCATTTAACATGCAGTTTGTCGAGAAGAAGAAATAAAAATGTATTTACAGTTTCCATTATTGTTCGATCCAGAAAATATATTTTATTTATTTAAAAACAGTGGGTAATACTTGAAATTATGAGTACTCCCCATCGTTTATTTATCCAAAATTAATTTTTTGTAACGTAAATTGTGTACAAATCTTGTATCCTCACATTTTATTTATCTGTTGAAGTAATCTCAGATGTTTTATATTATCATTTACTTTGGTGTTATACACATTGCTCGGTCAGAGAGTGTAGGCTCAACCCCTTTTGTTGTTTCGCGCGTTTTGTTAGTTATTGGTTGGTCGACGAAGAGAAATGGCGGTTGTTTTTGTGGTCAATAACTGTAAAAACAGGTAGGACACGGACAAGGCAAGCCGATTCTCTGCGTGGCTCGTTCATTTGCCTGGAATTTATTTATCAGTGTGGACGTAGTTTCTGATGCTCCAAAAATGGTAAACTTTATTATATTATTAAAGTGTGGATCACTATAATGTAAGAGATTAGACGTATATGGCGAAATCACTTGTAAATAAAAACCAAAATATAAAAAACAGTACTTTCGCTGCATTCCACATAAAGAGCTATATAGCCTAATTACAGATAGTTGTTCTTCTAATATATGAAACTTAAAAATGTATTAATAATTCCAAATATAAAATGTTTGCTTATTAGAAACTATTATTTCAAAAACCTTTGCCATTTAATATTAATGATAATTATAATAATAATACCCAAAATAAGAAAAAGAGGAAACCCAGTGAGGAACTTTTAAGATGAGTGCCCAAATGTGAGGTACGTAATTATGTAAGCCACCATCAGTGAGCATGTAACATATTTTAAAGAAATAAATTCATAATTATGATTATAACGTTTTTATTGTTTAAAATGTGTGTAATATTGAATTTATGTGAGTGAGCTAGGAAGTCAATTGAACTAAGCATGATATATTTTTTGCACTAATGACTGAAACATTAAGTATTATAAAGTATATATATATATATATTTATATTCTTAAAATTGAAAAATGACACCTGGTCACGGGAATCGAACCCGGGACCTATGACTTAATACGCCATTGCTCTTTCCACTGAGCTATCCAGGATTCATCCCATGCCCATGGTCATTCATCACTCATATTTTAAGGCAGAGTCTATGATGAACGTGCGGAAATCATCAGCTACAAATGTGTGTTTTTATTAAGATCACGAGCTATCAGATAACGCAGCCACCTTCGACTAGGTAGTTGGCTTATTGCAGCCATTTACACAATTATTATAATTGTTCGGGATTGCATATTAATGAATCAAATAACCAAAGCTATTGAATCGAAGGTGGTTGCGTTATCTGATAGCTCGTGATCTTAATAAAAAACACACATTTGTAGCCGATGATTTCCGCACGTCCGTCATAGACTCTGCCTTAAAATATCAGTGAAGAATGACCTTATGCATGGGACGAATCCTGGATAGCTCAGTGGTAAGAGCATTGGCGTACTAAGCCAAAGGTCCCGGGTTCGATTACCGTGTTCAGGTGTCATTTTTCAATTTTCAGAATATGTTATCTAGATGTAGTAATCCACACTAAAAGCATAAATAATATATTCGGCTATTTGGTTTATTATAAAGTAGTTTCAAACACATATCCAACATGCAAGCAGCCCCGAGTATAAATATGGAATGCCTCTCAAAGCCAAAGATAAGCTTGATTAAATAAACTTTCTTTGTGATTCAACGAATCTAAAACAAGTGACAATGGATAATATGAAGACACTGATAAAACATTGCAGTATTTTAACGCTTGATACACAATTACTTGAAGATGGACGCTATTAATAGCACATTATCTAAATACATTCTTTATTAGCAGTGTCATGCCAGATGATGACTTATTTAAAACCTAGTGACCCACTCTTTCTCGACAAGCTGTTCTGATGATAATCGTTAATAACACAAATATTACTAAGAACGTGATTAATATTTGATCGATTAACTATTGGTTTAATAAAAACAAAATCCTTGACAGTAAGAGGTAAAATATTTTTATAGTCTGCATATCGTACCATGCTAAGAATTCTGTCTCACCCCATCGATAAAACGTAGATTAGGCAGATAATATATTATCTTAATGCGCTCTTTCTTTTGAATTCATTAGATAAGAATGGAATTGAGATCAGTAAACTCCCTTGAACTTATTAATAGGAATATATACAGATTTTTTTTAGACAACTATTTAAATAATTAGAAACTATTTCCCATATTCCAGTTTCACTGTTGTCAAGTGAATACTTCATAAGACCACACGTGATGCGATTTATTACATAACATCCTAGTTACATCCTAGTTAGCTGGCATTGAAAGAGGCTCTTAAAAAATACTGCTATTTTTATTAGCGTTAAGAGCAAACAAAATTATTTACGAACCTACGTTTTTCATTTTGTTTTTATAATGCATTTCCCTTGTATTCTTTTTCATCTTATATTTGGTCACTATTTGATCTCTTTTCTGAAGATAGATTCCACTAAAGTAATTTTTGAGAAAGTTTTCAAGCACCACCAGTCCTGCTTATAGGGCCAGCACTTTATATCACCATCTTAAATTATCTAATCCAAGATACAAAGTATAGTTGGAGTATAAACTATATAAATTATATTTAAAATTGAGAAAGGGTGGAGACCATACTGTGAATAAAACACAGCTCAATGAGCTCACTTGGTATCAAACCTATATATCCCAAGTAAAAGTATACTCAACTATCAATATCCAAATAAATCTAAAGGAGAGGATATTTCTTGTGTTTCATATCAAAATCGTATCTGATTAACGAGACCAGGGTGATTCTGATCCATACCTTGAGCATGAGACGTATCTGGCCAACTCATTGTTAGCTCTTTGACAAGTAAAGTAAAAGGGTTTGGGTCACAACCAGTGCCCAGGTTAAATTAATTAAAATTAGTGCTTCTTTATGAAAGGAAAATATTAGATACTAGGGACCTACAACTTTAATCACATTTATTTCTATATGCTGCTTAAAAGATCGTACTATGTATTGACGTTATTGTTTGGTCACATAATGAGGGTGTGTCTATCTCCTGTATTAAAGCTTTGGAATCATATAAACCATGTGATAGTGTCATACAAAGTCTGGCGACACAATAATCATATGTTAGACTCTAACACTTTTCTGTAATAATTGATGGAAGATAAATTAGCTTGTATTAGTCGACAACTTACTTATGGAGATTCACTCACCGTGTCCAAAAGGTCCATAATCTTACTCATATAGTAGTGCCAACACACATTCGCCATCTGTGAGCACACACACAAAAAAATATCATCACCACACA
This sequence comes from Timema shepardi, assembly GCA_902151425.1. Taxonomy (NCBI): domain Eukaryota; kingdom Metazoa; phylum Arthropoda; class Insecta; order Phasmatodea; family Timematidae; genus Timema; species Timema shepardi. The sequence continues at coordinate 32,320 of CABFVX010006308.1, forward strand.
GGTGTTTAAATCTATATTAAAAAATACCAATAAGTACAGTAATCTGTAGATATATTGTGTTAAAATATAGTTACACTCTATCTAAAAGTAACACATATTCTTGACCTGGTTTTCCTGTTATCGAGCTGGTGTTTACATTATAAGATCTTACATGACATTTGTGAACTCTACTTTTATTTTACCAGCCAAAGGGAAACACTGTATTTTCTATATTTGTTTGTGTTGATGGTTCGAAGTAATTTCTTCACAGCTTGTAACACTATGGATTAATGGAGCCGCGCTTTTGGCGTCAATTGTAACACCATGGAATCAATTGCCCCGCTTTGCGCGTCGATTGAAACACTACGAATTAATTCCCTGATATAATAATACTGTGATGATGTTTAGGTTGTCTATAGCTCCGTGATCGAGCGCCTATCATCACTGTACGGAAAAGATACCATTTAATGAGCTGTCTATAGCTCCGTGTTCGAACACTAATTAAATCGGTATATTAATAAAATGTAAAAAAGAGAACTGTTGATGGCTGTTTATTCCCACACGGTTTATTTAAATGACACCTGTTAATTACTTATACATATTAAAATTAAATGTGTTATATCATTGCACACTTGTAATATTAATGTAAGTTATTTTATACTGTGTCAGGCTGACTGCCAGTGTGGCTCTGTCTTGTGCGTGGGCGGGAGATCCCTGTGTAGATGTTTGGATGCCGGATAATGTGTGCTTGTGTGACTGGTGCGTGGGCGGGAGATGCCTTAAACATACGCACAACAGTTTATATATGACATACCCCTTGCCTTTTTCTCCCCTCATCAACAGTGTAAAATCTAACTAATAGAAAGAGTCCTGGTGACAGGTGCTGTGAAGGATAGCTTCTTATTGGTATAGGGAATATGCGTCTTAACCAAATAGACCCTACTGCGAAGTTGTTCCTTTAAACAGGAAAGATGGTATAAAAAATATATTTGAAGGTGTAATCCTTTTCACATTGTTTCTGAGAAGCGCGTGTTTCTTCATGGATGAATCATAAAAGGATACTCTACATATGTTACTTTAAATAAAATTTACCTTCATACATGACTTTTGACATAATTTAGATTAATCCAAACCAATATCATTACAAGATCCAATAGGAGCGCCAATTCATGGGAGCGCATTTAAATTTTAAAACAGGATAAAATTCAATATTGTACTCAATCTTTTGACGTGTGTGGGGAAAGATAGGTATTAAAGGTTTAAAATAAAATAAGAGAAAACACATAACATACAATGACATTAAAAAAATAAATAAAAAAGTGTTAAATGTAACTATGTAATATGAACTGAACTGGTTAACAATTTGCAAACGAAAATTACAATTTTTTCGTAATTTATTTTTCAAGAATTACAAATCATTAAACCAGAGAGAAAAGTTTAAACGGATGTATTCTTAAATAATTTTATTTTATTAAATTATTAGAATATAGCCTATAAAATACTGGGTATCCTTGAATTTAGTTATTCTTTTGCATTTGCTCTTGAAGCGCTTTAATCTATACGAGAATATAAGAAGATAAACTTAATGCATAATATTGACTTGGTATTAAACATTTTTTAAATGTCCTAATAATGTATTAAAATAAAGTGGCTATTTACTTAGAATTTGTTCGAATGCATTCGTTCCGTTTAAATCATTGGAATAATGTCGGTGGGGACGGAGGGGTAGAATAAAGGAAGAGATGCCATAGAAAATTTACCAATTACCATCCTACATATCTAGCTAAATATGATATTGATGGTATTTCACCATGAACCTGAAAGGCATTCCCACATTCTAAATAAAATTGTCTTTCATACCTTATTGTTTTTATCGAAATTTTTTAATAACTTGGTTGTTTAAATGTAATATTATATTAAGCTATATATATTGACAATAATTGGACATGTACTAATGAATAAGAACTACAACCTTTATCTCGAATGCTTTCCTAAAACTGTTACATACTATAATAATAGCGAACTCTGAGCAAACTATTGCATTCTTGTTGCCCTTCAGATTGTTGGATATGTGCCGATTGCTAGCGGAATTCATTACTTCAAATATTATAAATAAATAAAAAATGTCAATATAAAGTCGCTGCATCCCTTATACTCAGCTCTCAGCTAATCACTTCCTTTTGGGTTCATAGTGAATGTGACTCTGACCCTAAGATGAGTCTCCTTACATAATCCACCAGCACTCAGCTTGGCCCTGCTCATCGAACTTATATGACAAAACAATATAAATTTATTTATTTAAAAATTGTGAAAAAACACAATGTTACATGAAAATAATAGGCCCTATCACCTCCTATTCAGGACTAAAAACCCGTAAAGAATTAACCATCTATATTCGTGGGTTCAAACACAGTAGAGATAAAAGTATGTAGCACAACTTCCTTCGGAGGAGAAGTAAAGCCGTTGGTCCCATGTCTATTGTGGCATGTAAAATATCCCTGGAAGGTAAGCATGTGAAAATACCGTTCCGGCAAAATTGGTAGGCCTTTTCGTTATCACCCATCTGTAATAGAAATTCTCTTTCTGTGCTGATATAATCAGTCGGTTCAAAAAGTGCACGTTAAATATCTCAAATAAATAAAATATATATATATATTATAGAACTATAGATTCTAGAATTAATAGACCAATATTAATAATCATTACTTGGAGAGTATACATATACTTAATTACTCTCCATATACAAATTACATATTTAAATCCTATTTAATATTTACGATAATAAAATCCGTTTACCAAAACAACAAAAATGTATTATATTAATAATAATTAATATATTGATTAGTTTTTATTTTAAAACTTAATACAAGAACACACCAAACCGGTTTGAGACTTCTTAAATTAAATCTCTCATTCAGTGAAATAGCTTCCTCTTTACGAACTGGCGTTCTTATTTGACAGAATCTATTTTCATCAAAAAGAAGCACATTGTGTTACTCCAAATAACTAAGAAGATCCAAAGCATAGTTATTAAGAGCAAAAGAATCGATCAATCTGTAAACCGGATGAACCCCGTTCTGATAATTGAAAAGGTACGTATCCAAATCCTTAATTTTATTTTTATTTTAAAATAATAAAATCTTACATTATAACTACGATGAATTAATTAGTATTCGTCATATCTGAATAGGTATTAATACGCCGTGGTTAAAAAAATAGAATAATTAGTATTGACGAATTTTTCTTAATAGTAATTCTTTTTGACATAGGTTATTTCCCCTTTTTTCTGATGACCTCCCATTTTGTTCTCTTACTTTTGTTTTTACTTTAGGTTTCAAGAATCTATGACAGAATTTTGACCCATTTTGTGCGCTTATTTGTAGGAGAGTGTGGACATGGATTTCCCTTTATACGACAGTTCCCCGATGGAACCTCCGTTACCCCTCCCTAACCCTAGATATAAATAATATCATCTTGAGTTTTAGAATTGAAATTGACAGTCGAAAAATCCCTAACTAGTAGTAGTAATATTGTTAATATTAGCACCAGTAGAAGTAGTAGTAGTAATATTAGTAGTTTTTTTAATTGCATCAGGATCACTTATTTTTAATCACTAAACATGGTCCTGCTAAGTAAAATGTGCTTGTCAGCTGCTGCCTCACCATTAATGTCATACATACATGTAATAGTGTAAATATATAGTAAAGTTTAAGTATATTCTTACATCTAACATAATTCTTATACTTAATCTATTTCCTTAAGTCTATTACATTTAATATTTATTTAATATTCGAAAACCCGTCTCAAGTCAATTTCATCGATTATTTGTTATATTAGTCACTCTAATATAATTATTTCATTAAGTCTGTGAACCAATTAGCCATTTTAATTTCTCTTTTTACATTTGATATTTTATCTATTCCCAAAATGGTATCCAGTATCATGTTAAAAAGTGTTGGTATTATTATTTTCATGTGTTGTTTTTCGTATTTATTTACATATAAAGGTATTATATACTGTTGTTTCCTTGTGTTTTGAATGTCAGCCTGTCTTACTTTATCTGTTTCTGAGTAGTAGTACCGAGTTATTATTTTATAGTTATACATGTTTTCTACTGTCATTGGTTTCCAATCCTTATTCATGACTTTGGTAATATTGTTGTTTCCACTCATTATTTTAAGAACTTTAATTTGAATATTTCTTCATTTATTTAAATATAGATCACTTTTCTTTCTCCAGGAAGTAATATCATAGCTTAGATGTGATTCTATTAGCGCATAATACACTATTTTTAGAATATCAAATGTAACATATTGTTTTAGTATACGTATATTAACAATTCTCGCTCTTAGCTTCCAACTCATTATGTCTTTGTATTACATTTTATATGATAATCTTTCATTAGCCCAAGATAGTTATATGTCTCAACTTGCGTGGGTGTTAAACAATTACACTTTTTATATCATGTAAACAATCTAAGCAATTACCTTTTATATCTAATTTATACTTTATAACATACGGTAGTCTGATATGCATTGTTTGCGTTTTTTAAATGTTAATTATTAATTTAATATCGCGAGTTCAGTTTTTTATCCCATTAAAGTCTTCCTGCAACATTCGTTTAGCTTTCTTTACATTTTTGTTAACATCGTGCAACATTGTATATTCATCATACATAAATATACCAGCCTTGTGGTACTCCAATATTTAAATCCAGTTCTTCACTTTCTATATTATTTATTTTAACCATTATTTTCCTATTTGTTAAGCAATCTTTAATCCATTCAGAAATATTAACTCAGATACCAATTTTATAAAGTAATTTTAGTAAAATATCTTTATTTACCTTTTTTTTTTAATCCGTATTGTCTTTGGTCAATTATTTTATATTCATCTAAATAATTTATCAAGTAGTTGGCAACGTATCTTTCCATTATTTTGTCTAAAACTGGTAAAAATGCTGTAGGTCTACAATATTCACGTGACTGAAAAATATGTTACATAATACTTACAAAAACTACATATTGTATATAGTAGAGCAAGTATTTAAAATGCTGTTCACCTAATTATTTGTACGGAATAGCTTCATTTTCTTGGTTGTTTAGACTTTTATGTAGTGGTCAGCAGTAAAATTGACTGCATTTAATTTATAAATAATGTTGGATAATTTTTGAAAAATCTGCTCCTCATATAGTTGCTGAGCGCAATTCAGAAACTTCAACAATATCTTTGTTCATAGATATTAATCTATAAATAATAAGATGTTTAATATTTTCCAAGAATTTAAAAAAATTAATTTTATACTATCCTGTATCATCCTGGTACATGAGATGTAATTATTTGGAGTTGGTGCAGGAATTAGGAATATAGGTAATATTGGAAAGCTATTGTTTTCAGGGGAAGTTCTTGCTTGGCCTTACCTTCTCCTCGTTCATTGCATGATATGAAACAAATAAGAAACTCATAAAATAAATAAACCCATCCATAATGTTTATTATACTTTAAAGGTGCAACTGTATTTGTGTCACTGAGGAAAAGGTGAAAGTGGATGCTAACTGTCCGTCCCGTTGAAAACCAAAAACCTAGCTTTGTCAGCGGTGGAGTGACTGGAAAGTCTTGGGCTGAAGTTTTGGTTAGGGTTAGAGAGGGTCGGAAGGGGGTGGATTAGCAGGTATACCCTGATTTTGGTTGGAAGAACAGTAGAGAAAATTAAAACATATTTATTTGCTACCAACAATGATAACATTTAAATACATTATTTGTGTTATGCTATAGGTATTTATAATATCTAACAAAAGTGACAGATGTAGACAACATAACTTTAAGTATGACTATATTAAAATTGTTTTAGAAACTTTAGTAACTAACTTCTACTGTTCTTCTTACTAAAATCAGCCTTTAGACAGTCTTCTCTGGCTATTATGAATGAAAACTGTAAGTCAGGGACCAAACTATTATTATTTTTACTAGGCCTATTATTATTTCTACCATCCCCGCGTCTTACTACCCGTTCGGTTTATACGCACTTACGCTAATGTGTAAAGGTAGGGTGATTGTGAGATGAAATGGAGGACCTACAGTTTAAACGTGGAATCCAAACCACGGTGGAAGCCTGGTACTCCACACATTCACAAACTGTGATAATACATGTCTTGCCAGAGATGAAGGAAGGGTTTGACAATCAGATAAATCTGTGCCTGGACCGAGGCTTGAACCCCGTACGCCCAGTACAAAAGTTTGACACCTTACCCCTAAACCACCAGGTCACTCCGGGACCGTACTAAGCCGTAGATTTATTTTTAAAGTTAACCTTAATTTGATTTAAACACTAAGCTCATTTAGTTTATTTTAACAATGAATGGTGGTCAGAGTTCAAATCCCAGAATGGGTGAACACATGGTGCATCTTTCTAAATGGTTTACCTTTTTCCCTCTACAGAAATGTGGTTACATTTACACTGTTTTAGATATTGCTCAACATTAACACACTAGTGTAATTAATAAACATATTAATATTAATTAAACTCACTAATTGTGCTTTATACACATATGCCAAACTAAAAGCGTGGAGGAAAAAGGGGGGGGGAGATGTTAAGTATTTAAAGCATTATCTCTTCATGATGTCGAATATGAGTATTTGCTAATTACGGTTATAGCCTCATATACATATTATTTAAATTAAAAAATGACATCTTGACGCGTGAATTAAACTTGGGACCTACAAACTATGTTTTGATAGCTGTTATAAATCTAATTCGCTACGTCTAAACAAAGGGGAGAAAATAATTTAGAAAAAAACATTTGACGAGAAAGAGTGATTTAAATTTTAGGCTTGTGGAGGGGGGAAAGGGGAAGGGGAATATTTATGTAGACATTATGTGCACAAATGCACTAGCTAATACAGTAGTGGCTCTCAATTAATGTTACGTGATGCCATTGTAGGTTGTCGGGGCTATTCTTGTTTTAAACTTACTTTTAAGCACCGTGTTCTGTTCAGGTAATACGCTTTTGTACTTTCTACTCTAATCTTAAATCTAGAACAGACACAAAATCCATCCCCCGGCCATCAATTCATCACTGTGAAAGGGTAAACCCACATTCCAACAATGATATATTTCTTAGCCATGCCAGGAATCGAGTTCAGGACCCTTAGCTTTGTAGGGGGACGCACTACCAACGGATCTAAGCTTCGTAGGTTTCTATCATTATATAAATATATATATTTATTTATGTTATATCCCCAATCAAATTTATATATTATTTTTTTAAAGAAGGATGGGGAGTGTGCACAGCAAGTTTGGTTTAAGAAAGCATTCTAATATATATAATTATTCATTTTGGGCCGTACACCCTTAAGCTATACTTTTTATATAAACACCTCCTATATACTTTTAACAGTGATCAAATATCGATAAAATGGCCATTTTAAATAGTAAACTGCCGGCTTCATAATAAAAAACAAGAAAATCTAACAAATTATAAACAATGATATATTATCTTAGAAGGGGTGTTGAAAACGTTAACGTAAAAATTTCCCTGGTTCTCGAGAAAACTGATATTTCCAAACGTATTATTTTTACGCAAGACCTGGTCGGTAGCTAGCGCCATCTACGGTTTCCGTGTTCCATCTGTTCTTGTTGGCATGGAAGGATATTTTGAATCAGTTGTGAAGCCACGCCACGCCTTTCACCCTCCCGTCCACCATCCCACAAAATAGGTTTTAGACTTGTAGTCGACAGGGCCGAGGGCCTTAAATGAGAAAGATTAACCTAGAAATTAGGTTCTTAAGATTGACTGGATCATGCCGCTATCACGATCAACATGACGTTTACTTAACTTAACGAAGATAGTATGTGATCAGATTTCACGTAACTAAACGTAACAACTTGACCAAATAAAATACAATGAATTTGGGCTGTGTAAAAACAAAATTTTCCATTAAATTTAAATAAAACCAATCATTTAATGATGGATTAGGTCACAGGTACTTGCGATAAAAGCTATAGGCTACGGCATTTTTGAGTTAGAGAAATTCTGACAGACAATACCGAAGATGTTGTATGAATTTCTTAAACAAACAAATCAAGTACTAAATAGGCCTGTTGACGTGGTTCACAGAGGGATTGGCTAGCTATACCACGTAGTATCCTTCACATAACATTCACGTAACGTTAAGGTTATCTTCTAGAAAACTTTGAAGTTAAGTGATTGTGTTCTGGATATTGATGGCTTCCATTTAAAAAAATCATAAGGAGAACCGAACCTCTTTGTTATCTTACGTTACGTGAAAGTTAAATGAAGGTTAAGTTGGTCATGATCACGGCATATAAGAAAAACCTCCCACCTTTAAGAAATCTTAAGGAATGATTAATTTATATTCCATTGGAATAGAATTCGGTGCCTAATCTTCACAGTTTGTAATTAATGTTGCGAGAATAGTAAAATATTCCCAATGCTTTCTGAAGTGACGGATTATATTAAATAATATTAAGGATATGACACAATGATATAAACTTTCTCATATTGAATATTCAAGTTTGGAACAAAATTATTTTTAAAAAAAATAAAGTTTTACAATAAGCTGACCCTAAGTAAGCTTTCATCAGCAAAACAAACATATCTTGTTAAAGAAAGTATATACTTTTTTTATACAGTACAGATAACAAATAAAAATTTTCAGCCCTCTTTTATTGATTTTTTTTATTAATTTGTTATTTGAAGACTGTCATAAATATATTTTTATTTGAAAAACAAAATCTTAATTATCATAAAATCATTTTCAAGATATCCATTTTGAACTGAATATTAAATATTATTTTCAAAAATCATAAATCTTCTATAATTTGACGTAAGTAAAATACCCAATTATCTAAGTTGAACAAAATAGTTAGCGCTATTTTCCAAAACTACACGTTTTTCAAAACTCAGTCATCAACAAACTAGTTTGTTTTAGAAAAATAGATTAATATATTGTAAAAAAAACAACTATTTTTCTATTTTGAAGCAAATTATTGTAGAAAATTTCTAAATATTTCAAACCTCTAAGAAAATCACTCGAAAGTAAACAAC
>CABFVX010006309.1:0-25797 GCA_902151425.1 Timema shepardi
TCACGCTAGCCAGAAGGTATATTTCTGTCGGCGTCACGCTAGCCAGAAGGTATATTTCTGTCGGCGTCACGCTAGCCAGAAGGTATCTTTCTGTCGGCGTCACGCTAGCCAGAAGGTATCTTTCTGTCGGCGTCACACTAGCCAACAGGCATCTTTCTGTCGGCGTCACACTAGCCAGAAAGTGTCTTTCTACCAGCTCACACAAAAGGTGTACTTGAAAAATCCCTCTATAAACACATGAATTACTACTTTCCCCTAGTTCAAATAACTCGATGGTTTGAGTCAAATGGTGTAGTTACAGATATAATTCACGTTTCCCTAAATTTCCAACAACGTAGCCGTTATAAATTCCACATTCCTGGTGAGACCTTCATTACACCTAAGTTTGGAAGGGTTTGCGGGGGGGAGGGGGGGAGATATCGCTTTTAAAGCAGGTATTTGTATTCCAATGTTAAGTAGAACACATGATTTTAGCTGTCAAAAGATTTTAAATGCATAGTTTTCATTTATAAAAGTGCACGTTATATTTATTCGTTTGCAATCATTTTATATGTATTTAGAATGCTTTAAACCAAACCAACTAAAGCGAATCATTTGAGGCAAATTATTACTGAATCCAGAAAAGATATTTTTTTCCACAGAGAACGAAATGCTTTTCTGTAAAATATGTGACGTGAAAGTGGCTGGCATCAGAAAAAAGATATAACCATTCAATAGTATATCAGTCGCAACAAACATGTCCGTGGTATCCTGAATATTGATAAAAAGAAAACCTCTCAGTTATTAATTGCACAAAATGCATTCACGAATCAAGAAAAATCTTCAACATTTTATAAATATTTTTGTGACGTTCTGGTATCTGCGAACATTCCTCTGTGGAAACTGAGCAATGTTAAACTAAAGAGTTTCCTGGGACTAAATACGGGTCATTCTATTCCAGCTGAGTCCACACCGAGGAAAAACTGGAAATAGACGGATCAGGAGAGATATTTTTGCTTACGTGTATAATATAAATCCTTGTAATAATTGATCGTTATTATGAAATCTCAATCAAATTGTTTAGGTAATTTGTTTGCAAATTTAAAGTCATTATTTACAGTTTCTAGTGTCATTTTATAGGTAATTTTAAGGTCATCAAAATCTGGGCCCTGTTTATAAGCATGGTGAATTTGGAACTGAGGAATAAACTGATGAACATACATTTGGACTCTTAGGAAGATGGAAAAGAAATACTTGGAGGGCTTTGAAATAGGTTGTTAGAGATAACTAGCTAAGTAGCTCAGGTGAACAGACAGACATGGTCCTGAGAAGAGTGGATGAGAAGAGAACCATTTTAGATATGATTCTTTGGCGCAAAGCAAACTGGATCAGACACATCCTTAAGAGGAACTGACTTCTGTACAGTCATAAAAGGAAAGGTTGAGGGAAAGAGGAGCTAAGGAAGGAGGATTTAAATGTGAGATGACTTGAAGGAAAGGAGAGTCCGGGATCTGAGGGAGGAGGCATAGGAGAGGGCGCATTGGCGGTCTAGGTTCACTGACAAAAGGAATGGACCTGTCGTAAGACAGAACATCTAATAATAAGCTCTTTTCCGAAAGAAAACCTTTTATGGCTGAATTAAAACCGGTAATAAAACTCCAACAATGGCATAAGAGCGACCTAATACCTATAGTCACGTGGACAGAGGCGTCAGTCTCACCAAGAACTTTAATATCCTAAAAATTGCTGCCAAAATTGATAACATTTCACCATAAGCTAATATATATATATATATATATTTCTAAATATTAGAATCCAAGTTTGATTATTTTAAAGGGACTGAATTAAATTCTGAACTAATACATAATATATTTACATTTTTTAATATTTAGTATTAATTTGTAAGTATTTTAATCAATTAAAATAACAAATGCTAGTGTGATTATTATATGTGTGTATATGTGTCTATATATATATATATATTTACTACCAGAAATTAGATAGTAACAATAATAATAAATGATATGGTACACTGTTTATTGATTCTTTATCAAAATTATTTTACTTTAGATCTCGTAAGAATTGAAAAATAACTCCCTTCAGTGACCGAATAGTATAAGGAATCACTCTAGTGCTTAGACTGGTTTGAATAGAATGGATATATCAAGGTTCGAATACCGGTCAGGTGTAATGAGGGTTTTTTTCCCCCTAAATAGCTCCCCACTTTCCTTCCACGCAAATTCGGGTAAATTACCAAATAAAATGCTTCCTTCCTCAGCCCTACCCCATGTGAGTAATCATCACACATGTTTATAACCTAAATAGTTAGAAAGACGCAGTTATAAGAAAAATATGAGTAAGCTGAAGTTATTTACTTTATTATGGAAAATTGAAAGGAAGAAAGAAAATTGTATTTCACCAAAGAGAACACATGAAAATGATTATATACACTGCTACATAATTATATTCGCTCTGTGCATTTTCAAATACCATTTCCCAAACCTCTGTAAGTCATAAAATATTGATATATATATTATATATATATATTTATGTATATATAGGTCTACTTATATAATAAAGTACACTTCAACTATAATAGGAAAATCCTTTTAGAAAATTCAAACATTTTGATTTTGTTAACATTGATACCAATTTAATCTATTAATGGTTATATTTTATAGGCATTGAAAAATACATATCAAAATCGACAGCTGCAGGTCACTTGATGTATGAATATGTGAAAGTATAGTTGTCAGATTTATATGAAAATTGTGGTTTAATATAGTTTTCTGTTTATCGTGAGGAAAGGCTTCTAATCCAATCATGTTATCCTGAGGGTAGTGTCCCTTAAGGTTTCACCCCACCCCTTCGCGCAAATGCTGGTACATTATGTGTATATCCCAAGTGGTTAGTAATACCCGTAACATGGAATATAGAGGATAAGGATATAGATTGTATCTAGTTTAGGGTAAAGATTATTATTATTATTATTAGCACTGCGTCTTACTACCCGTTCGGGTTATACGCACTTACGCTAATGTGCAATGGTAGGGTGAATGTGAGATGAAATGAAGGACCTACAGTTTAACATGGGATCCGAACCACGGTGGAGACCTGGCATTCCTCACATTCACAAGTTGTCCTGTCAGNGGAAGGGTTTGGTAATCAGATAAATCTGTGCCGGGACCAAGGATTGAACCCCGGACGCCAGAATAGAAGTCTGACACCTTACCCTTAGACCACCAGGTCACCCTTTAGGGTAAAGAAGACCCATTGGATTAGAAATTGGAAAGATTTTGAAAAATAATCCCAGAAGAAATTTAAAAAAATAACCGACAGTGACCTTAATATATTATAGAAAATTCTACCAGGGATAAAAAAGAAACTTCTGCTGCACCAGGAGACACCTATACAAACTACATTTGAATGTAAAACGATAAGCGAAAAGGGTAACGAGTCAACTTACGTGACAGCGGTGCCTTTGTGTGAAGTCGGTAAGTTGTCGAATCAAACGTAGTGTCGAGATAAAAGCCCGTCATAATTTATGCGACACATGTTAATACTATCAGAGACGAACAAACTTCCCAGTTGAACTCGCCAAGTTTTAGAGCGTGAAAGAAACAAAACGTGATAACATCGCGTCAGGTCGTTTAAACAACACCGACACGCAACCGATTTCAAGAAAAACAATAATAATATTTAGCACCGTGTCTTACTACCCGTTCGGTTTATACGCTTTAAGTACTAATTACGCTAATGGATAAGGAATTGGGAAGGTTTAATTAGAGGAAATGAACCCGCATTTGCGTGGAGGGAGAGTGGAAAACCATTTAGGAAAAAAGCCCCCCCCCCCAGTTCACCCGGCCAAGATTCGAACCTCGATCTCCCCCGTCCTCAGCAGTCGAGCTCAACACGACAAGCGCGTTAGCCGACTACGCCAACGAGGCGGGTTTCAAGAAAAACAAAATGGCGCTTCGCCAAAGAGCGTTACATACACTTGGCGGGAAAAGGTGATTGTGAACACCAAATTCAAAACATTTCTCGCTACACAAATGAAATAAAATACAACACACGAAGCAATTTGTAAATTATATAATCGAAAAGTGTGGTTATCGCAAACAAAATATGTTGGTAATTCATAACGGAACCCTTTTATGGAGAAGAAAAAGAGATAGGCCTATGATGCACCGCACAGACTCTTTCATTCCTTTACCTAAATTATTATTATTAGCACCGCGTCTTACTACCCGTTCGGGTTGTACGCACTTACGCTCATGTGTAATGGTAGGATGATTGTGAGATGAAATAGAGGACCTACAGTTTAACGTGGAACCCGAACCACGGTGGTGGCCTGGCATTCTCCACACATTCACAAGAGTTGATTAATACACGTCTTGTCAGAGATAAAGGAAGGGTTTGGTAATCAGATAAATCTGTGCCGGGACCGAGGATTGAACCCCGGCCGTCAGCACAGAAGTCTACACCTTACCCCTAGACCACCAGGTCACCAATTTTACCTAAAAATTGAGGCATTTACTTAAAACTCATGTTAAATGAAATGGACATTATAGCATCAAATTCAATTAAAAACCATAAATTAAGTAACATACACTAATAAAAAAATCATATTGCGAATAAGAACATCTCTCGCTACCAAAGAATATACCACCTCCACCTTTCCTAGACCTGAATTTAAATAATATACGTATTTGTATCTTGTAAACTATTGTTTAGTACAAATAAATGTTTAAAATAAAAAGTTATTTCCTATCTCCAAGAGTTGTGGGGATATGATCTAACTTGTAGATAACCCCACGTGTGTAAAGTCACAAAAAAAAATGACATTTTGTTTGTCATGTTAAAAAGTACTCAACTACGAATTTTAATTAAAATCGTTAGAGCTGATTTATATAGTATCTATATTTTTTCTTCTTTAAGTTAATTATCCTTAATGTTAGGTTTAGATGACTTAACTTTAAACACCCATTTGGGGAAACTTATTGAAACCCAGGGGAAACAGACGGCTTCGCGAAAGTCAGGTTTTTTTTTAATATCAGGGGGTAATGAAACTTCAAAATCTATGAAATAAAAATCTCAAATTCGACTTTTTTTTTCGTTGAGCATAATAATCCCTCTCTCTAATGAATCAAAAAAAGTAAACATTTTCAATAAATTACCCGCTTTAGTGGACGAATGTTCTAAGGCGTTAATCCTATGTTACACTTGCCCAATGATTATGGGGAGATCGGGGTTCAAAGACCAGTCGGGTCTACTGAAGGTGATTTACCTCAATGTTTTTCCCCACTATCCATCCAGGCAAATGCGGTTAGATTACCTCAAATGCTTCCTACACCTGGAGTTTAATATTCATATGTGCGTTTAACTCTTAACAGATAGTAATAATAATAATATTAGCACCACGTCTTACTACCCGTTCGGGTTATACGCTTTAAGTACTAATTTATCTAATGGATTAGGAAATGGGAAGGTTGAATTAGAGGAAGTGAACCCGCATTTGCGTGGAGGGAGAGTGGAAAACCATTTAGGAAAAACCACCCCGAGTTCACCCGACCGAGATTCGAACCTCGAGCTCCCCGTCCTCAGCAGTGTCGAGCTCAACACGACAAGCGCGTTAGCCAACTACGCCACCGAGGCGGGTAACAGATAGTAAATCGCTGTGATAAAAAAAATTAATTGCGCGTTTCCTAAACAAAAATATCTCCAAATTTGAGATTTTAAGGACATACAAAAAATTCTTAAAGGCGGTTTTTAGGTTTGGTGGCGTTTTATCGTCAAACCAACGGACAGCTATATAAAATAATCATTGAATTTTTACGAGCCAAATTTATTTAAAGTTATTGAACAGTAACACGCCAAATAACGGAACGAAAATTAATTTAGTGAAGATATTTCAAACGTAGGCCTAACGTGATTACATCATAACCTTTAGGACAAACCATCAGCACGTAGAAAGTCGGAGGAAAGACACTGCAAAAACCACTTAAAAGTGATTGTAGAGAGAAAAAAAGAAATTGTAGGAAATATATTGGCGGTTAGATGTAACTCTCCGAGTCGTAAAAACTAATGGTGAAAAACAAATATGGCTGGGAAATGCCCAAAATCCAGCACGTAGATAAGAGTTGGAACGAAACATTGGCAAAAACCTACGTTTTTTGTTCAGCAGTTTGAGCTACGTTTGTGCTCATATGTGACCAAACAAGAACATTTGTGCTCTAAAATGAGAATATTTAATGAGGCAGAACAAATTATGTTACAGCTGGTTCACCCCAAATTGAAAAACACTATGCCAGCGACAAGTATCGCTCATTAAAAAGCTTTTATTATTATTATTATTATTATTATTAACACCGCGTCTTACTACCCGTTCGGGCTATACGCACTTACGCTCATGTGTAACGGTAGGGTGATTGTGAGATGAAATGGAGGACCTACAGTTTAACGTGGAATCCGAACCACGGTGGAGGCCTGGCATTCCTCACATTCACAAGATGTCTTGTCAGAGGTGAAGGAAGGGTTTGGTAATCAGATAAATCTGTGCCGGGACCGAGGATTGAACCCCGGNAGATAAATCTGTGCCGGGACCGAGGATTGAACCCCGGCCACCAGCACAGAAGTCTGACACCTTACCCCTAGACCGCCAGGTCACCCCTCTTATTATTAATATTATTAAACTTTGGCCTGTAAGAGAACATAGTTAAATTACCTAAGAGATTTCTGGAGAAAGGGGGTGGGGTCAGCATTTTTTACGAGGGGTGCGAGTAAAATCCATCATACAGAATGTTTTTTTATCAATGTTTATAGTGAGACAATCAAAAAAATTGTAAAAAAATATTAATTAATTATAAAATTTTGCTTAAATTTAATTTATTTATGATATGTTACAACTAATTTTACTGCAATTGTTTAAGTATTCTAAAATTTCATACCACTAGCTTTATTACCAATCCTTGTGTCTAAAAATAACCAAACGATTAAAATAATCTAATTTACAAAACCGTTAGATAATTTCATAAGATTTAGGGATGAGGGGTGTGGTGATGGAAAATTTTACGATTTACGTGGGGTAAAAGGGGGAGGGGGGGGTAAAATATCATTATAAAAAAGCCTTACATAATATAGAGACGGGTCCTAGGAAAAGGTTCAGTGAAACAAAATATTACTTGATTTTCTTTCTACTCGGCTTCTTCACCTTTTGACTACTGTAGTATAATCTA
This sequence comes from Timema shepardi, assembly GCA_902151425.1. NCBI lineage: Eukaryota > Metazoa > Arthropoda > Insecta > Phasmatodea > Timematidae > Timema > Timema shepardi. Next base: position 7,215 of record CABFVX010006309.1, read on the forward strand.
CAGGGTTTGGTTTTTTTATCGAACGTTGTAAAGACTTCAATAACATATCTTCTCCGAGCAAAACATTGCTATAGAGTACATGGTGTGCCATTTAACTAGTAATTTAACTAGTAATTTAACTTACCTTACCCGCCTCAACAGATTTTAAAATTGCCTTTGACGAAAAGATAAATAAATGAATTGGTTACTTTTAAATAGGGATTAAATATTATTTATTTTATTTATTTATTTGAAACCCGCCTCGGTGGCGTAGTTGGCTAACGCGTTAGTCGTGTTGAGCTGCTCGACAGCTGAGGATGGGAAGATCGAGGTTCGAATCTCGGTCGGGTGAACTGGGGTGGTTTTTCCTAAATGGTTTTCCACTCTCCCTCCACGCAAATGTGGGTTCACTTCCTCTAATTCAACCTTCCCAACTCCTAATCCATTAGAGTAATTAGTACTTAAAGTGTATAACCCGAACGGGTAGTAATACGCGGTGCTAATAATAATAATAATCTTTGGAGGTCTCTTGTGGCTAAACGGTAATACCTATCAAAAAACGGCTCTGGAATCACATTGTTTTACATCCACTTGTAAAGAAAACTCATTGGGGGTTTGGAGGCGGAGCTCCCAACGAGCAAAAAGAGTGTATTTATAAGAGTTGGTCGAGTCCTATCTCCTTTCGACTTTAATTTGCTTGTTTTGTTTGACTTCTCTTGGTATACCGCCAGGAATTACTGCATGGAAGTCTGATGGGCATGTGTAAATCATAGTATAACACACTATACCCCCCCCCAACTCGCTGATAATGTAGCTTTATATTGGTGAAAGAATTTTTTTAAATCGGTCCAGTAGTTTTTGAGTTTATCCATTACAAACAAAAAATCAAATCTTCCCTCTTTATAATATTAGTGTAGATCTAATGGCAACTATGGAGCGGCTTTTTTGCTTATATTTATGGTTCACTAATAGAGAATTGGAACACTATGTCAAGGACACCGGGTTCAATTCCCGTGGCAAGGTATCACTTTGAAATTTACGAATAAATAAATAGGCTTGGACAAATTAAATTTCAGGTAAACCTAGAAGCATCCATATTTAAAATGAAGTGAACTTTCTGAACACACCTATTAAAAAAAAGAACGATTTACAAACTCACTTAATCTATAAGAAAGTACGTCTAAAATGCCGTCTATATGCGTGTACCCTGTATTCGTAAGAAAAATCATGTTTCCTGAATTCATAGAAGTTGGTTAAACTTTAAATTAACTGCTTCGGTTGCCGTATGGTTCAGGGCGTCATTGTCGTGTCAGACTAGACTGCCAATCCAGAATGGTTTTTCATACTCTCTCCACACAACTGCGGGTACACTCCCTATATATTAAACCTTCCGCATATGGAATTAATTAGCATAATAATTGCGCACGAGTATAACCCTAACCTGTAGTAAGACAGGTGCTAAAATAATATTTCTAAACTTATTAAGATTAGATTTACCGCGAGTTAAAGGAAGTGAGTTTGCAGATTGTAGAGCAAAACATATATTTTTGGCCTAAAGAAATCAAGTAGACAATAGACAACTAGCCGGCGAGGTTAAAAGTCTACATACACGGTTACCAAACTAAATATTGCATCTCTCACGACTCAAATATGTAAATACACTCAAAAAAACAAAAACTACATGTCGTAACACTGTAACACTACCCATCTAACACCTTGTAGACATTAGGTTTATATCTCACCCCTCTAGTCAGCGTTAGATATTATAACGCGCCCAACTCAGCTCGCGCGAGGTTTGAGAGTAATGGCCCGTCTACAACCAACATACCCGCTTGTCGGACTCGCAACCCCACCCAATCGCAAACGCACTCGTAATTACACTTATATTAAATACAAAATAGACTGTCTACAATTAAATGTGATAAGACGTAATTTCAACCAATAGGAACAAACACCAAAGATGACTATAAAAGTACCCACCTCGGTGGCGTAGTTGGCTAACGCGCTAGTTGTGTTGAGCTCGACAGCTGAGGACGGGGAGATCGAGGTTCCAATCTCGGTCAGGTGAAATGGGGGTGGTGTTTCCTAAATGGTTTTCCACTCTCCCTCCACGCAAATGCTGGTTCGCTTCCTCTAATTCAACCTTCCCAATTCCTAATCCATTAGCGTAATTAGTACTTAAAGCGTATAACCCGAACGGGTAGTAAAGACGCGGTGCTAAATAATAAATAATAATAAATAAATAACTATAAAAGTCAAATTCATATTAATCTTTTCAAATAAGGAAAAAATATTTAAATGGTTAAATACATTATTTTAATTAAAAGTTCTTTATTAATTACTATACATTTCCAAGAGCTGTTGTCAGACACCAAATAATTTCATATTTGATTTTAGTAGTCCACCCATATTTGTTTTTTGATTGGCTGAACTTAAGTCAACGCAACTACATAAACGCCAGAGATGGACAATGTTCAACTCCTCCCGACAATCTAGTCCGACAGTTCCGACATACGATTGTGTTTGCGTTAAGCTAAGACAGACATGATTACGTTATTGCGTAACTGCGAGTCCGACAAGCGGGTGCGTTTGGTTGTAGACGAGCCATTAGAAAGAAATTACCAATATATGTTAAAAATGTGTGCCGTGTATTCGTATTTGAATTATTATTATTATTATTAGCACCACGTCTTACTACCCGTTCAGGCTATACGCACTTACGCTAATGTGTAATGGTAGGGTGATTGTGAGATGAAATGGAGGAATTGCAGTTTAACGTGGAATCCGAACCACGGTGGAAGGCGTGGCATTCCACACATTCACAAGTTGTGATTAATACACGTTTTGTCGGCGGTGAAAAAAGGGTTTGGTAATCAGATAAATCTTTGCCGGGACCGAGGATTGAACCCAGGACCCCCCAGCACAGAATGCCAACACCTTACCCCTAGACCGCCTGGTCACCCGTATTTAAATAATTACTCGACATTTTCCGCGATGACGAAGTTGCTTGATAATAACTACAATATGTCCCAGTGGCGGCGGAACCTTTTAAAGCCGGGGTGGGGGCGGGGGGCAAAAACTTCCAAATATAAATTGTAATATAAAAAACATGTTTGCCAATAGAACTCCACTAGCCCTAAACGAATAACTTTATTAGGATATGAATAAGAACCGTTCTGGCATATCGGATTAAGTATTTACTGACCCGCAGCGGTTGGGAGGGGCAGATTCATTGGTTCACAATCCTTTGGTAGCCGTTGACTAGTTAGTCGAGGTTCGAATCTTGGACGAGTGAAACTAGGGTGGTTTTCTACAAGTTATTTATCACTGATTTTCCAATAATCATTCCACCACGCAAATGCGGGCTCACTTCCTCCTAAATGCCCTCCTCATCCCTATCTCACTAACTTAAGCCGTTAATAGCCCATGTAGTAATAAGCGTAGCAATTAATTTTTTTAAATTAGGCCTGACAAAGTTATTTAGTCTAATATACAACACATTATTTGAAGCGATCGACCAAGTCACCGTGGCCGTTAAATGTTTTTGTTGATCTGTGTCTAAACGAACATCAGGTAAAATGAATCAGTCTCGTGAACATTAACCCGTCTAGAAAGGGACCGAATAGGATCAGTAGACATACACGAGCAAACATACGCATAAATAAAATCTGATAGACTTTACGGGCCAATGTAAATTCAATCAAGCATAATATAAATCGTAGGAATTGTTTTCTAAAAGGCCTTTTTCCTTACCAGAATCATATTTTATAGTAGGATATTACCCGCCTCGGTGGCGTAGTTGGCTAACGCGCTTATTGTGTTGAGTTCGGCTGCTTGGGACGGGGAGATCGAGCTTCGAATCTCGGTCGGGTGAACTGGGGATGGTTTTTCCTCAATGGTTTTCCACTCTCCCTCCACGCAAATGCGGGTTCACTTCCTCTAATCCAACCTTCCCAATTTCTAATCCATTAGCGTAATTAGTACTCAAAGCGTATAACCCGAATGGGTAGTAAGCCACGGTGCTAAATATTATTATAGTAGGATATTGGTAGTAAAAAAGACCTTTCAGAGAATAATTCCTAACATGAATGGAGTATATATGTATGGTAATAATTCTAATGCTCACCTCTAAGCTGAAGCTATTCTCTCACACATGCATCGTAGTTTGCTATTCGCTGTGTTAAAAACTAAGTCAACCAACACACAATGACAACTAATAAAATGGTACCACAAACTGCTTGCCGCATGCTCAATCACTATGATTTTGGCGCGATAAAAGTTTCGCTGTAGCGTTATGCAATGCGCACGCGCCAACTTTGGCGTCAGCGCGTAATTAAAACGACAATGATTCTGCTATGGCTTCATTCGAATTGGCATAGCTTTGGTTTAAAAACAATTGAACTATGTTGTTTTTTTCTCCACAACAGGCCACACTGGGATCTTTATAACACATGTTCCCCCGTCACTCCGCCTCCCTTGGTATGTCCTTAATAGGACGGAAAGAGGTTTTGTGAACAGTGTTTATATGTGTGGCCAATCTAAAATGCTCGACGACAAAAAAAACGGCCTTTTCAATGCAGTTTTTATCCAAATATAATTTATAATTTTCAACGATGTTTAACCCTTCCTTCACCTCTGACAAGACGTGTATTAATCACAACTTGTGAATGTGGGGAATGCCAGGCCTCCACCGTGGTTCGGATCCCACGTTAAACTGTAGGTCCTCCATTTCATCTCACAATCACCCTACCATTACACATTAGCGTAAGTGCGTATAACCCGAACGGGTAGTAAGACGCGGTGCTAATAATAATNTAATTCAACCTTCCCAATTTCTAATCCATTAGAGTAATTAGTACTTAAAGCGTATAACCCGAACGGTTAGTAAGACGCGGTGCTAAAAATATCTTCATTAATGTTTAATCAGAAATGATTCAAGTGCAATAGATTTGGTGTAAATTTACGATTTCTAAACGAATGTGTCACAGAGTTGAGATTCTCTTCAACTAAACGGGCAGTGACGCACAGGAAAATTGACGCTCTACTCGACGGAGCACGGTCAAATGGGGCTACCAGCACAGCGTGAGGCATATAGCCTTATCGTACACCATTAGTTTATTCTTAGGAGAAAAAAAGTGTATGCCAGCATAGTTTGTCGACTAAGACATTGCAAATCTACTGGTAGTAGCTATCTTTTGAGGGTGGGGCACCATGCAGGTGCGATTACTTCGTCACGATGATTATTGATTATTATTATGATGTAGTGAGTAGAGGTCACCTAATTCACGTCTGGTTAACCAGACCAGGGCAACGTTAGGAACAACTTCCTTGAGGGTTATTATTAGCACCGCGTCTTACTACCCGTTCGGGTTATACGCACTTAAGCTAATGTGCAATGGTAGGGCGATTGTGAGATGAAATGGAGGATCTACGGTTTAACGTGGGATCCGAACCACGGTGGAGGCCCGGCATTCCACACATTCACAAGTTGTGATTAATACACGTCTTGTTAGAGGTGAAGGAAGGGTTTGGCAATCAGATAAATCTGTGCCGGGACCGAGGATTGAACCCCGGCCGCCAGTATAGAAGTTCGACACTTTACCCCTAGACCACCAGGTCACCCCCTGAGGGTAACTAAGATACCACTGGGAATTGAACCCGGGACTACTAGACTAAAATACTAGCCAGTTTCTTCTGAAAGAAAAAAAAACTAATGGGTTCTTTTAAAATATAATTATCACATCCAACCCACTTAGGTGGCCATATGGTTTAAGGTGCTACTCTCACAATAGACTTTATTTGCGATGACGGGGAGATCGAGGTTCGATCCCAGTCGGGTGTACACTATCTCTTTCTCTCCACGCAAATGTAAACACAATTATTCTAAGTTAAACCTTCCTTATCCCTAACACATTAGCGTAATTAATACATGAGCGTATATGCCGAAGGGGTAGTAAGACGTGGGGAGGGTGGGGGGTAGTAAAGTAGAAAACTAGTACATCTGGAGGTAAAGCAACTTTTTATAAGAGAACCCTTATCCTGACCGAAAAGTTAATAGATCTACTTTCTCTTATTCATACGCCAGGTCAAATAATTTGTGTCTGTATCTCTGGATATGCTAAAAATGTTTATTTTTGTGCTTTGGTAACTAAAATGTTAACTTCAAGTGAAGAATCCTTGGTTCAATTCTAGTTTGATAACGCCATTGCGCTATTTTATAAGTCATAGTTTTTTTTTAATGTTGGTATGTAATTTGACCTGAAAGCCAGTAAATTAAATTTCCAGAAATGTTTGTTTTTGTTCAATGTTACACTCTAGTAAATTAATTGATTTTAAATGTTGACTTAATTAATTGACTATACTGATACATTTGAAGTAAAATTAAATGCCCCTATTGAAAAAATAAATAATAAGTTGATAAAATATTATTTTAACCGCCGCGTTTTACTACCAATTCAGGCTATACGCCTATGTACCAAGCTATAGATGAGGAAGGTTAAATTTAGAGGAAGTGTAACCACATTAGCACGGAGAGAGAGAATCCATTAGGAGAAAACCACCCTCAATACACCCAATTGGGATTGAATCCCCACTACCCGTGATTGCAAGTCTATATTGCGAGTCTAGCGCCTAAGACCATGCGACCACCAAAGAGGGTTTGAAACACATATTATTTTTGTGGGCGTATTTTGATTCAAAATATTTAATAACTAATCAATAAGTGTTTGTTTTTTTAAATATTATTCAAATACTAAATAAAAATGTAAGGTCTATCTATTGTCCTAGAAGAAGAAAAAAAAGTCATATAAAAGACGAGATAAAAATAAATAAAGTGTAGTATACCAGTGACCACGTGGGCTAAGGCATCAGTCACCCCTTGTGTGGTGTGTCGGGAGAAGGGTGGGGCGAGGGATTATAATAGGGTTTCGGAGTCCCTTCCGTGTGCACTAAGGATGGATTTTATTACACAGATTCCCACACTCCCGTTTCGCAAACGCGGGTACAATTTCTTAAGATTCTTACTTTTTCACGGTACTCACACACACACACACAAAATAAAAAATATATCAGTTCCATGAAAGATATAGAAATAGGGTTAAATGACCCGCTTCGATAACCTCATGGTCTAACGCGCTACTCTCGCGTGAAACTATACTGCCGAAGGCGGTTAGATCGGGGTTCGATACCAGTCAGATGCACCGAGAGTGGATTTCCTAAATCGTTCTCCATCCTCTCTCCACGCAAATGATGATAAATCTCCTTTAAATTAAACCTTCCTAATCCCTAACCCATTAGTATTATTATTATTAGCACCGCGTCTCACTACCCGTCCGGGTTGTACGCACTTACGCTAATGTGTAATGTTAGGATGATTGTGAGATGAAATGAAGGACCTACAGTTTAACGTGGAATCCGAACCACGGTGGAGGCCTGGCATTCCGCACATTCACAAGATGTAGTGTCAGAGGTGAAGGAAGGGTTTGGTAATCAGATAAATCTTTGCCGGGACCAAGGCTTGAACCCCGGCCGCCAGCATAAACCCATTAGTACATAGGCATATAAACCAAACGGGTAGTAAGACGTGGTGCTAAAAAACTAAATAAAAAAATATAAACTACTTAAACGTGCATCACACATCTATAAATAAAATTTGTATATAAAAAACAATTAATTACCTTTAATGGGTAGGTGAAAGTTCACGTGTATCGTTGGCTATGACATGTCCCAATCACCCGAAGGAGGCGCCGTGCCTCATTTGACCAATTAACCTCAATAATTCAAGGTTCTATCACTGCTAACCGACAACACGCGACATTTAATGTCCAACAATGTTGTTTTTTAACCACCTCACGCGATTCCAACACCCGTTTTTTCACTTCAGCTCACAAAAAACACGAATAAGATCTTAATCCACCGGTAACACGATTTTTAAAAAAAAACATCAATTAATATACACAAAGCGTCCGTTCATTAAATAATAATAGAAAACAAAATTAACAAAGCGACGAACGAATACGTCACGCGACAGAGTAAAATAGAACCGACACCGTCAACCTTTCTCGAACGTCTGGCGGATACATCGCATGCTACATCAGCGCTCATGACGGCAGCTGCCGCAAACTTAACCAATTCACCATCACTCTATCTCTCTCTCTCTTCTACGCTCTTCCTTCCAAACGAACCATTTCTCTCTCTCTATCTTCCCGTCTCTTGTTTTATAACACACACAGGCGCGAACGGTACAACCAGAAAACCCAAAAACTGCGAAAACCGCAAAACAAGAGTTTTTTTTCCCCTCCCCTCCTGAGTTTGTTAAAAATAAAAAGATAAGGTGGGTAGTGGGTGAAAGGGGTGAGGAAATGGAAAGGAGGGTGGGGGGAAGGGTAGTCTCAAGGGTAGCAACAACATTAGAGACACATTGCCACACACATAGGAAGACACCTTCCTGTAATTTTAGGCGAGCTGGTAGGACGTGTGACTCGAATGACCCGGTTGCATGTTTCTTCAACATTTCAGCTTCCATCGTCTTACTACACTAATGACAGTGCATCTTCTTATTATATTTACCCTATATATATATATATATATTATTTTATTCGGGGTGACCTGGTGGTCTAGGGGTAAGGTGTCAGACTTCTATGCTGGCGACCGGGGTTCAATCCTCGGTCCCGGCACAGATTTATCTGAATACCAAACCCTTCCTTCAGCTCTGGCAAGACATCTTGTTAATGTGGGGAATGCCAGGCCTCCACCGTGGTTCGGATTCCACGTTAAACTGTAGGTCCTTCATTTCATCTCACAATCAGCCTACCATTACACATTAGCGTAAGTGCGTATAACCCGAACGGGTAGTAAGACGCGGTGCTAATAATAATAATAATAATAATAATAATAATAATAATAATAATAATAATAATAATAATAATAATAATACTAATAATATTTTATTCGGTTAAATCATCTGCACAGTCACCCCCTAATTACTGATTCTAATATTTGTTGTGAAATACCGCTAACTGAGAGGACGAGGTTTGAATCCAGTTCGGGGATAATGAGTTGTTTTTCTCTTCGTTAGTTTCCTACTTTCCCTTCAAACAAATGTGAGTGAACTTACTTTAAATTGTACCTTCCTCAGCCCTCCTCAATTAGAGTAAAAATAAGGATATCCCGGACGGATAGTAAAGTGCAGTGCATGGGAAATTTAAGTAGCTAATGACTAGTAATAAGTGTATTATGTATAAATTAAGTAGCTAATGACTAGTAATAAGTGTATTATGTATAAATTGAGTAGCTAATGACTAGTACTAAGTGTGATGTATACATAAATTAAGTAGCTAATGGCTAGTATCGAGTGATATATATATATATAAATAAATTAAGTAGCTAATGACTAGTACTAAGTGTGATATATATGAATTAAGTAGCTAATGACTAGTAATAAGTGTATTATGTATAAATTGAGTAGCTAATGACTAGTACTAAGTGTGATGTATACATAAATTAAGTAGCTAATGGCTAGTATCGAGTGATATATATATATAAATAAATTAAGCAGCTAATGACTAGTACTAAGTGTGATATATATGAATTAGGTAGCTAGTGGCTAGTAGTGAGAGTGCTATGTATAAATTAAGTAGCTAACGACTAGTAGTGAGTGTGATATGTATAAATTAAGTAGCTAACGACTAGTAGTGAGTGTGATATGTATAAATTAAGTAGCTAATGACTGGTATTGAGTGTGATATGTATATATATATAAATTAAGTAGCTAATGACTAATACTAAGTGTGATATCTATGAATTAGGTAGCTAATGACTGGTACTGAGTGTGATATACATACATATATAAATTAAGTAGCTAATGACTAATACTAAGTGTGATATCTATGAATTAAGTAGCTAACGACTAGTATTGAGTGTGATATGTAGCCTATAAATTAAGTAGCTAACGGCTAGTAATGAGTGTGATGTATAAGATTAAGTAGCTAATGACTAGTACTGAGTGTGATGTATAAGATTAAGTATCTAATTACTAGTACTGACTGTGAGAAATATATATATATATATATATAATAGCTTGTAAGTATTGAGTGATATATATATATATATGAAACCTAAATTTAGTTTGGAGCACAAAATATCTACTAAACTGGGAGGGAGTCTTGAGTTAAATTTCTGACATGGCAGGGGGACTGGGTGTTGTATCAGTTCTTAAACCTAATTTCTCTGAACTGAGTCCTACAGCCCGTTCACTAATCGGATAGGGACGAGATAGGTATAATTCAGAAGAAATATACCCAAAGTTGCATGGATGGACAGGGGAGATAAATAATTTCCAGTACACTCAAACAGGATTTGAACCCTGATACACCCGTCTTTGGGAACCCAGTATATTGCGAAAGTAACGTCTTAAGACCCATTTTATCACTAAGTTTGCGTTGCATATCGAAAATTAAATATAAATTACATATAAAAACAATTAATCACGTTTAATAAACTATTGAAACCTCACGTCAATCGTCGGAACTTACAGCTACCTATCAACCGAAGGAGGCGCAGTGCCCCATTTGACCAATTTGACTCGTTTGTCTCAAAGTTACTTCACAGATAACAGACGGCATTTAACATTGGCAGTCCTATTAACTGGCCCCGGTGTGTAGTGGTCAATACACATGGATGTGAGTCTAGATGCTCCAGGTTTGATTTCCGACTGGTACTTCGGGTAGTTTTCCCGAAAGGGATACTAATGGTCAAATGGGTTTGGTTGGTTAGGTTTAAGTGTTTCCAATGGTTCCACACCCTTACATTCACTGTCACCCTAATACTCGCTATCACTCTCATACTCACTATCACCATCACCTCATCCCATCAGTACATGGAAAGAGCCTCCATGGAAAGGATGTACTACTAGTACATTTTGGTGTCCCCTGGGCAACGGTACATTAGTACTACTAATATTTCCACTGTTGAACTACACCTTATGTGTGGTGACCTGGCGGTATAGGGGTAAGGTGTTAGACTTATATACTGGCGGCCGGGGTTCAATCCTCGGTCCCGGCACAGATTTATCTGATTACCAAACCTTTCCTTCGCCTCTGACAAGACGTGTATTAATCACAACTTGTGAACGTGTGGAGTTCCAGGCCTACACCGTGGTTCGGATTCCACGATAAACTGTAGGTCCTCCATTTCATCTCACAATCACCCTATCATTACACATTAGCGTAAGTGCGAATAACCAGAACGGGTAGAAAGACGTGATGCTAAGATGATACAAAAATTAGGATAATTATGTAAAAGTTTTAATTTAGAGGAAGTATAGCCATATTTTAATGGAGGGAGAGGGGAAAACCATTTATGAAAAAAAAAGCTTGACCGAGATTTGAACCACAATCTCCCCGTCATCGGCAGTTTAGCTTATTGAAAGAAAGAAATCTTGGGTTAAGCAAGTGAAACTTATGGCTCGATTTATGACTCTCTATAACCCACGGACCTTTTAGGTTTTAATGAACCAACATACAATTCAGTACTATTATTGTGTTTATGTTTAAGGTGTAGCAGAAGGGAGCGCAAGTATTTTTACAGTTTTTATAGAAATTAAATTTTTTGACAAGAATAAATAAAATATTTCTCCAGTAGCAACATAAATAAATAAAAAATGTTTTGACAAAATTCCAGGCCAGCCTTGACAGATATTCAAGATCTGTTGATATTAGCATGTGCTAAAAACTAAATTCAATGTTGCTACTGGAGAGATTATTTATTTATTTTGGTCAAAATATGTAATGCTATAAAAATTGTAAAATTACTCGCGCTCCCTTCTGCTGAACCTATAGAATATACACAAATTTGGATTTGTAAATCGAGTCTTATTTTGATAAATTTAGCAAGTAAGGTAAGTTTACCAAAAGTTTGATATCTACTCACAAGATGATTTATTTATTCATTTGAGATATTTAACGTGTACTTTTTGAACTAACTTAATACATCAGTACACTAAAATTTATATGAGCAAGCGCGAAAGGGCCTTCCAATTTTTTTCAAGAAAGGTATTTCCACATACCGTCCAGGGTTATATTACATGCCTCAATTAACATTGGAGCAATGACGTTATTTCTCTTCTATAGTAAGTTGGGCTACTAATTTTTTATCGTTCAAAGAATAGTCTGTAGACCCCAGCTGGGCTTGGACCTACGAATACTGGGTCCTGAGGTAAGTTCTTTATCCCAATACCAGAAAGGTTGACTTTACTAACTAAAGAAATATATTGTACGGAACTCCGCACGGACTTTCTCACTCTATTGTTTGAAAATGGAGATATTTACTAGAAAATTCGTAATATATGAGAAATGAAATAATATACACTAGCAAACCCCAGAATAAATTGCACTATAATAATGTAAAACTTTTTTTTAGTACCAGTTTTAAATTTTATTATATTATTTTTAAAGAATTAATGTCCTCATTTGTATGGTTGGATCGATTAAAAAAAGATCAATGTTGGGTCAACGAGGGTCAACACATCGTAATAAAATTTCAGCTTCCGGTTAAAATTCTCTACTTTTTATTAGGTGTTGCAATTCTTCATGCCATCGCATTGCTATTAAATTCCTCATTTATAAATTTTGACCAATAAAAAACTTAAATATTGACTATTGAGTCTAAAATGGATATATATCATTGTTGTACAAACATTTCTCCTGAGAGGTTTAAGGAAAAACAGCATAAACTTTTATAAACTTACTTATATTTAATTACTCTATGGAATTGAAGAATTATTGCGTTAAGACTTAAGTAGTGTTTCTTTACAACAAAAGCTCACAAAATTGTATTAATATATTTTCCAGTATCTCTGAAACTGTTGGTTTTATAAAAATATATTTCATATAAAAGTTTTTATTTTTAATAGTACTACAATTTTCAATGATAAGTTATTTTGTATTTCAAATAGTTGCGGAGAAACGGGAGTTTCTGCTTCTGTAAAGTACCCTAAAATTCATTTTCATGGTAAAATGAAAATATCCAGTTTATTTATAATCTTAATCAATGCCTAGATACGAATTTTAATCAAAATCGTTACAGCCGATTTTGAGAAAATCGATTTTATCTTTTTTCGCCCTTTCTTAAACTACTCTTAATTTTAAGTTTAAACAGACACACAGATAGACGTCATTGGAAAGACCACTTTTTAGGGTTGGGGGCTAGAGGGGGGGACCTTGAGACGTCGACATCAATCAACATTTCAGGTTAGATTTTCTTTTGAGGTCGCAATACTTTTACCTTTAGTGTTCAAAAAGTTAAAATATATATATCTTTACGTATAGCTTGAAAGTTATTGGTTTTATAAATATATACTTCTTAAAAAATATTTGTATTATAAATACACCTATATATTTGTAGCGATAAGTAATTTCATATCTCAAATAGTTTAGGAGATATTATAAAAAAAAATTACGCATCAAACCGTAGCCCTTAAAGTCATTTTGCCTAAATATTAAGAGAAGCCATTTTGTTTTTAATATTTATAAATTTTCAGAAATGAAATTTAATCAAAATCGTTAGAGCCAATTTTGAGAAAATCGACCTTTTCTCCTTTTGCCCTTCAGTAAACTACCCTCAATTTTAGGGTTAGATATACAATTCTAAAAAGCCCTCAGGGCAACCCTATGAAAACCCTAGATACCAAGCCTTAGCCAAATCGGTAACATAGTTTATGCTCTAATTGGAGGTACATATAGACAGACAGACAGACGGAAAGTCAAAAACAACCTTTTTTGATTTGGGGGGGGGNTCATGAAACGTTAAGATTCATCAAAATCTTTAGTGGGATTTTTTTTGACGATCACAATACTTTCTCTACCTTTACGATAGCAAGAAAGTAAAAAAAAAACTTTTTAAGTTTACGAAAAATTCCTTTGAGGAACCTGATAAAAAAATTATAAATATCAAGTCTTATCTCTATTGGTAAAATGGGACCAAGATACAGCCGCACATTCAAACAGTATCACAAAAAAAACATTTTTTATTGTTTTAATGGGGTCATGAAACGTAGCAGGCATTCATTAAGATCTCGATTCCTATTTTTTGTTGACGATCATATTATTTCCTGTGTCAGAGGAGTCGCTAGAAAGTAAAAAGTTCGATAAAAATGTGTTGGATATAAAACTCAAATTTACTAAAGAATAACAATTTATCCAGGTTTATTTAGGACTGTGTCTTACTATCTGTTCAGGTAGGCTTATGCACAAATAAAACCAATGCGTTAGTGTTGAGAAAGTTTGAATTTAGAGTAAGAGTACCTGCATTTGCATGGAGGGAGATTGGAAAAAATAGTTTAAGGGAAATCACTCTAAAACACAACCGACCAGGATTCAAACCCCAATCGCTAAGTCATCAGCAGTATAGTACAACCCGAGAGTTACGCCTTAAACCATGCGACTAACGAAGCAGGTTTATTTAGTTTAAAAAAAATAGATAAAAAATATTCGTCTGATGTTTAAGAATATTTAAACTATAACATAATGAAAGATCATTGTATTTATCAACGATAAAAACAGATGGAATCGGTCTAACGGAAAAGAGATTCTCGTTTTATAACTAAAAAGGAAATATTAAAAGAAAAGGAAAAAAATATATATATATAATATCACCGGGGAAGAAAAAAATTGTTTTCATTTCTTTATCCAGTTTCATTTTCAAACACTAGAGAATATCTTGCGTAAGAAAAGAGAGGGGAATTGCCTAGAAAAATATAAAGTAAATAAAAAAAAGGGACTTTCGGATAAGATGAGAATATTTCGCTACCCTCTTGGGAATAGATTATCTTCAAGGAAGACGAACAAATGCGCTCCCCCTTTTGACCCGTGCCATATCCTACTACCCGTCCATGCTATCCTAATTAAACTAGGCTAAGGCGAGACGGATGGCGAAGGAAAAAGTTGTAGAAAAAAATGTAACCGCATTTTAGTGAAGAGAGATTGGGAAACAATTTGGTAATGACCTTGTAGTATTGGTGAAGGGAGGAAAAGATATTTCAACTATTATGAACCAACTAGTTTATTTTTATTTTTAGCACCGCGTACTAGGGACGTGAGAGAATTAATTTAGAAGAATTGTACCTGCATTTACACTGATAAAGAGTGGAGATCATCTAGTAAAATCCACCCTCAGTACACCCGACTGGGATTCTAACCCTGATCTTGCCATCATCAGCAGGCCAATCTATTGTAAGTGTGATGCCTTAGACCATGCGACCACCGAAGTGGATAGCACACTAGTTGTAATAGAAATAAACTTCTAGAAGTCGATGTTGATGAAGATATATCAGAGAGAAGAACCACAAACACATTGTGGTGGGAAACCACAGGGAATATATTATGGAACATTCGAAATATTCGTCAAGTTTATTTGCGACAGAAACTCAGTGTAAATGGTAGATAAATTCAAAAAATAGCAATAGTAAAGATGGCTTTCAACAAAGAAAGGATGCAACAGACTATCCAACTGGACCTGAAGAGAAATGGTCAAGAGTTCCTTCAAAATAATGGGATGTTACTGACTATCCAACTGGACCTGAAGAGAAATGGTAAAGAATTCCTTCAAAATAATGGGATGTTACTGACTATCCAACTGGACCTGAAGAGAAATGGTCAAGAGTTCCTTCAAAATAATGGGATGTACTGACTATCCAACTGGACCTGAAGAGAAATGGTCAAGAGTTCCTTAAAAATAATGGGATGTTACTGACTATCCAACTGGACCTGAAGATAAATGGTCAAGAGTTCTTTCAACAAGAAGAGGATGTCAATGACAAGTAAACTGAACCTGAAAATATTTGCCAGAGGATGATGTTACTGACTTGCAAACAGGATTTGGATATGAGGAATAAGCTAGTGAAGTGTTATGTAAAGTGCATTGCTGTGAAGAAGAAATATTTGGAAATCTCTTAGACGTGGCGCTGGAAAAGACTAAAGCAGATAAACTGGGCAGAATGAAGACTTTCTAGAAAGAGTAAATGAAAAGAAAAACATTCTTAAAGTTATTCTACGAAGAAAGGCCCACTAGATGAATCCCATCACATCACATCAGCCAAGTAAGGCGCAAAAGCAGACTCAAATGACGTCACAAAACAGAGGAACATCGATCAAGTACTATACAGGTGCAGGGGCTCAAAGGACATCACAGTCAAAAATAAACTTTGGTCACGTAAGTCACAGAAGTATCTCTATGAGTAATAAGTTAATAGTTTATATGTCACATGGTACGCCTATCTACTGAAACTAAAAAACAAATTTTAGACGTCTTATTTCACCGACCAGAGTATATTTAATCTTAAGAACGCAGTCTTGCATGTCAGGTAGGTAACTGCGCCTGCTGTTCGTTATATCGGGCAACCCACAAGACAAACCTATTCGTTACAGAGACTAGACAAGAGTTTTATGAATATCTTCGCATTAGAAACCATGTAACGTACGCCATGTTCTTTTGGATTTGAAACGATCGTTACTCAACTAAATAAAACAAAAAGGGCTACCCATACACGACAAGATAAGAGTTGGATACTATGTCTCCCATCAAGATAAATTTAACCTTTTTTTTATTTTTGTAGTCTTTGAGATATATTAGGAGTGCACGAAGCTTGAAAAACACTACAATTTTTCTTCAAATTTCGCCCCGAAAAATAACTCTGGTTTGGACAATTTACTAAGATTCGACAGAAAAAAAAGTATTTAAAGCTAATTTAAGGATCTACTCTTTTTAAGTTCAATTACCCGTTTCAGTGGCCTCATGGTCCAAGGTGCTACTCTACGGATTCGGACAACTGAGCGAGGACAAGTGAGCTTGGACAACTGTGTGCCGCCTTAAAATTGTGTGTTTTAATTGTAAAAAAAACCCGCCTCGGTGACGTAGTTGGCTAACGCGCTTGTCGTGTTGAGCTCGACTGCTGAGGACGGGGAGATCGAGGTTCGAATCTCGGTCGGGTGAAATGAGTGTGGTTTTTCCTAAATTGTTTTCCACTCTCCCTCCACGCAAATTCGGGTTCACTTCCTCTAATTCAACCTTCCCAATTCCTAATCCATTAGAGTAATTAGTACTTAAAGCGTATAACCCGAACGGGTAGTAAGACGTGGTGTTAATAATAATAATAATAATAATAATAATAATAACTAACCCTAAATTTAAGAGTAGTTTAATGTAGATTAAATAGAGAGAAAAAATCAATTTTCTCTAAACAAGCTATAACGATTTTGATTAACGATTTGGCTATCATTATAGACAAGATGTCAATTCTCATTTCCTTATAAAAATGACTTTGAAGGGCTTTCACATGGGAAGAGTTTTCCTCATTTCTCCACAATTAATTTAAACACAAAATAACCTATCACTGTAATGTTGTAGAACTATTAAAGATAAAAGTCATTATTTGGAATAAATTTTTATCAAACAAATAATCTCTGAGATATAAGAAAATATAAATACTTTTTGATTCAGGTCTTTAAAAATGAATTTGATTTGTATGTCCTTTGGGGGAGGGGGGAGATGTTTCTCTTTTCTTAACTGTTCTGTAGCAGTAAAGTAAATAACAGTGTATATTATTTTATTTATGATCTTTGGTGAATGTTTTTATAACAATGTATGAACCTATTATTGAGATACATGAATCTTAAGAGTTTTTTTGTAAATGTATATTTTAAGATGAAAACAAGAGAAAGTCTATTTGGTGCACCGTACCATTTATTAATTTATTTTAACCATTTTTGTAACACCCTGTATATTACTAACAAATAAGAAACCTATAGTTTTAAAATACTCCAGCTAGTTAACTTTAAAAAAACACTTAAAGTTTTTATTCTTATTATATGTAGCTACTCTTAGAAAATTCTCAATAAACATAAATGTTCTTTTAAAATGTGTAATTTAGAGTATCATATTATATTTGAATATAAATGTTTACTACGGTAAAAGTATTCTTTCATAAATTTAAGTTTTAAAATTGTTATTTCACTCATTGCAGTTTAGAGAGAAGAATTCAATTGTGACATTACTTTTTTTTTCAAAGTGAATATATTACATGGCTTATGAAGCATTATAGTTTTCTTTTGTACCAGGAAGGCAGTAAAGTGAAATTTTATATCCAGTAGTAAAAATAACAGTTGTAAATGTAATTTTATTTATGGATGAAGTTCACAAAGTAATTTAAACTGGGGAAAAAAAGAGAATGTCACAAAGAAAAAAGTTACTTTCTTTATAACAAGGGGCTTAATTAGAGTGTGCTTTCTATCAACTGATTGGTTGAACTTCCTAATTAATTTTAATGATTCTAATATTACTAGTATTTCAGTGAACAGTACACCTTACTCCCTCCATGTTATTATCGTTACTACAGTCTTACTAGTAGTTCTGTGAACAGTAGACCTCTCTCACTCCATGTTATTATCGTTACTACAGTCTACTAGTAGTTCTGTGAACAGTAGACCTCTCTCACTCCATGTTATTATCGTTACTACATTCTACTAGTAGTTCTGTGAACAGTAGACCTCACTCCCTCCATGTTATTATCGTTAATACAGTCTTACTAGTAGTTCTGTGAACAGTAGACCTC